>JANIIA010112313.1:0-26945 GCA_027478495.1 Erythroxylum alaternifolium
TTATTTACTAAATTTATTTTATTTATATTTTTCTTATTTTAATTTAATATTTTATTATTTATAATTTTAAATTTATACGCTTAATAATATATTTTTATGAAATATTTTATTTATATTTTTATTATTTTAATTTAATATTTTATTATTTATAATTTTAAATTTATATGATTAATAATATATTTTTTTATTATTTATACAACAATTAATAGTTTATTAAATCAATGGACTTTTTAGTCATTTTATCTTTTTTCAACAACCGCAATCATACTTGTCAAACACCTATTTTCATGTTTCAGCGGTTAGTAAAACATGAGTTCTCAAACTTAAAGACAGACATGTTATATTCATTTATTAATACTTTAACCAAGTTATACTATTTCTATTGAAGTTATGCCCAAGTTTTTGTGTAGCACCCCATTACTATAGGGTACATACCAGAACACCCCAAGGACATTCCAGTACATAACCTATGATAAGGGTGCGCTACGTTCAATCACAACATTCACTTAACATGGCATCAACATTTTTTTAAGGCATCATCAAGAAAGTCACAATATTTTAAAACCAAATGTTTCCTCATTTCATCCGCAAAACCGAACGTTATACAATGTATCTTTCAAACATCTATACCTGTACATTATCATAGCCTAATACAAAATATACTACATGAAAAAGGAAATTACACAAAAGGTCTATCTAATCTTTCCAACCTTAACTGACTGATCTTTGAGCCATTTCTTCTTTCTCCCAAAAGTACAAGTCTACACTGCTTGTAGCATCTCTCAGTAGCTAAAGTCATCTCTCGGTCCTGAAAAGTCAACGTTGCAATTTTAGTGAGTTTTGCAAACTCAATGAGGTAACCATTATTGATGATTCACTCAATTCATGCATCACATCAATATACGTAACATATTTTTCACATCTTTACATATTCATAAAATATCACCTTTCACTTTCAAAACACTGATAATGGTCATTTCATTCATGTAAATACACATATCAAATATAAATGCAATGCACGTGACTTAGTTTCATTTGTTACTTTGTTGTGACCAAGTGCCTTTTTACTAGCTCATATCCCTTTGTAGATACCGAGCTATATCAATTAATGTCCCAAATCTCTTAGTGGATACCAAGTACATGGACAACTAAGCCAAAGGCTCTTATCACGTTCTGAGCTTTAAGCTCTTTTATTGGTGACTCTGGTCACAACTGCCACTATCTTTCATGCACTCACGTAATGAAATGCAACATACATATTCAATGATTATACTTATTCAATCACATTCACACTATTTCTTATTCACATTTGCCATTGGACTTTTAGTCCAGTATTTAACATTGAAGTTGAGAACAAATAGTCAGTCATATTCACATTCAAGTAGAACTTCCAATTGAGGATACTTTCACCTAGAAAATTGTTGTTCTATCTCTTAAGTTTCTAATGATACCAATATCATTCAATTTGGTCCAGTATTTTATGAGTTATGCTCAAAATACTATAGACTGAGCACATTTGAAACTTTGGCTTGTACATGATCATGCTGTCAAATTGTACAACTCATATCTCTCAGTTCCCATATTTAAAAATTATGGACTTTATATTATTTAAAATATAAGAGAATAAACTACAACTTTTGTGAAGAAAACTTTGTCTAGTTTGGCATCTATCAATACAGTTTATTCAATATCAACAAGACATGATTTCTATCTCGGGTAATACTACAACCTCAGTCAAAACTCAATTTCAAGCCAGAATTTGAAATTCTTAAAGACAGAATTAAAATTCGATTTCTTGAAAAACATTGTAGCCCTATGTCTCTAGTTTACTTCAAATCAAAAATCATCCCAATTGTATAACTACAGAACAATTTATGTCTAAAATACTGAAGCATCTTCAGTGGACATGTTACAACTACATTTTTCAGCATTCATCTTCCAATTTACTATACCCAGTTCTTGACTTGATGTCAATTTTTTAGACTCTTAACGATAGAATTCAAATTTGGGGTCTTCATGAAAAATATATCCATATATCTCTAGTTTAATCCAGATTAAGAATCGTCTCATTTGGATAACTACAGAACAAGTTATGACTAAAAGACAGAAGCCTAATTAGTGGAAATGTTATAACTACCATTGTCTAGTACCCTCTTCATCACCATTTAGTCTCTTAATCCTTCCTTAAAGCAACTCATAAACACCATTAATACATTAAAACAGAACATACATCTATTTATTGCAACATCAACGTTACACATATCTCAACTCCTCTATCATGATCATTAAACACTAAACTATCATCATAAATGTTTCGTTTAGCAAAACCATGAAGATTAACAATTTGTGAGAAATGAAGAAGAGAGCAAGTTAAGTAGTAAGTGAAAGATTCAAGGGTTAGGTTTAATATGTATGGAAATTGGAGAAGTAAAAACGTGAAGAAGAAAAAGAGAAGAAGAAGGTGATGAAACTTACTAAGAGAGGGAGAGAAAAGTGAAATGAAAGACACTTAGTTTGGTCTTTCAAATAAAAGGGTGTATAATTCATGAGTGAGGGGGTGGTGGCAAGTGACGGTGACATTTGTCACTCTCCTATGGTCCCATTTGGACCCCTTTTAAAAACTAGTCCATTTAACCCCAATTTCTACTCCAATTGTCTCGAAATTTCAATGACATATGTCATTAAATCCCAAAGCCATTTATAAAAATTTCCATTGTCATTAGTCTCTTAATTCTACTTCTATTTATCGATTGTCTTGCCACTTGACATTTTTCCTAGTCCAAAAATTTTACAAAATTTTACAAAATTTCCTAAAATTCACCAAAAAATCTAAATCACTAAATACACTCTCCAAATCAGTTTTCAACATATAAAACCACAATTCTCAATAAAATTCACCTTTCACATATATAAATCAATTATACCCAGAAATTATCAATGAATGCATGTACAATTTATTTTTATGTGAAAAAAATTCAATATTCACATGTAGGTGCATATCATATAATGCATGAGTATGAAATATATTTTCTTATTTCTTAATAATCTCTCATATTTACTATTCTAGCCTCAACATGGGTAACAAGATGTTACAGTTGAGGTATCTCTTTCCCAAGAAAGACATAAAATCAATACTTATTCATTATGAGCTATTTGCTCAAGAATTTGACATTGAGATAGAGACAAGAAGGGAGCGAAAATTTTGGTTGATGATCACCTATCACATCTTAAAGGAGGGGAGTTACAATGAGTGATTTCTTAACGAATCCCTAATGATGATAATCCATTGGTTCCACGTTATATTGATATAGCAAATTATGTTACAGGTGACATCCTTCCCCTCAGTTTGTCTTATCAATAAAGAAAAAGGTTCTTGTATGAGTGTTCTCACTATTTGTGAGATGAACCAATTCTTTATAAAACTTGCTCTAATGGTTTAATTAGGAGATGTGTCCCGGAGGAGGAGATGTTGGATATACTAACACAGAGTCATGATTTTACTTATGCAAAGCATTATGGAGCAAACAAGATAGTAGCTTGAGTATTAGAATGTAGATTCTATTGGCCTAACTTGTTTAAGGATGCTCATGAGTTTTTAATGTAATGTGATAGATGTCAAAGAGCGAGGAACAATTTAAAGAGATATGAGTTATGCTTTTCAAACATTTTGAAGGTAGAAAGTATTTATGTTTAGGGATTAGATTTTATGGAACCATTACCATCCTCCATGGGAACATATACATATTGGTGGGAATATATTACATATCAAAATGGGTTGAAAAAATGCAATTTAAACTAATGATGGTAAGGTGATGCAAAATTTCATTAAAAAATTATTTAGTAGATTTTGAGTACTAGAAGCAATAATAAGTATGGAGGAGCCCATTTTTGTACTAAATCATTTAAAGCTCTTCTTAAAAGATATTAAGTTTACCATCAAGTGGTCACACCTTATCATCTGTAAACAAATGACCGATTAGAGGTTGCTAATTTCAAGCTAAAGAGAATATTAGAGAAGATGATCAATAGTTCAAGGAAAGATTAGGCATTGAAGCTTGATGATGCTTTAAGGGCTTTTCAAACTGCCTTTAAAACTCCAATAGGTATAACACCTTTATAACCTATTTCTAGGAAGGCTTTTCACTTATTGAGTTAGAGCATAGGGAATATTCAGCAAAGCTTTAAATTTCAATTGAAAGATAGTTGGTGAGAAGAGACTTTTATAACTAAATGATTTAAAAAGAGTTAAGGCTGTATGCTCATGAGAATTTCAAGTTATATAAGGAGAAATTTTAAAAATGACATAAGCCTTATATCAAGAAAAAGGATTTTAAAGTTGGAGATGTGGTTTTGTTGTTCAACTCAAGATTGAAATTTTTTTTTGGGAAAGCTCAAGTTGCATTGGAGTGGTCCTTTCAAAGTAACCCAAGTATTCAAACATGCAACTTTAGAATTGGAGAATTATAGAGGTCATTGATATAAACCATATATTAGAGGAGGATATTCATATGAAAGTGAAGTAGTGGCTTTCATTTATTTTTCTTTAAAATAATTAGATTAAAAAGGTCAAGATAGTGACCTTAAAATTAGGATGTTATGTTTTAGTAAGGTTTTTTGTAATTTTTCGCATGATAGTGCATTATTTTTCTTATGTTTTTTAGAGTGTGTTTGATTAGTGAATGTTCATAATTTGAAATGTGTCAAATGGTTAGGGAAAACATTCAAAAGGATGCATGATTAGACAAATGCATGATCATTTCATATTAGATAACATTCAAGAAGTTAAAATAATTGTATTATACTCTTAACTAAAGTGCAAGGACGACATGTAACCCTCCCAATGAACTGCATGGATAAGGGATAAGTATAGAACTTGGTAGTCCTCATACTTTCCATTATGAACAATTGGGTTGATATGAGCGGGACTTAATTTTCCAGCTACTAAATATTTTGTCTTAAGATATGCAAGTGTAACATGTGGATCCATGCATGTGTTACTGTAATTTTAATTTACCTAGCTTTCTGTATGAGTCCTTGCTATTGGTATTTGATAATTATCATTCTTTAATGGAAATTTATTTAATTTTTTAAAAAAATATAATTGAAAAAATATCATATCTAATAAAATGTTTATATAAAGGGTCCCCTTTATTTTCATAATTTAGTTATTTAGAAGATTGTATAACTTGGACCAGCATAATTTCTTGATTTAGTGAATTAAACTCTCTCGAACTATAACTTCTTATCCTTACATTGACCAACCTATATCTTTATCTAATTAGAACCTTTAAAATGCATTAAGTTATATGAAATACTGATCAGTGGTTAGTTATATGTAAGTTTTAGTTATTAACCTTCGATAATCCGCAAGCGCATGATTCGTTAGCAAAATACCAAAGGTGTTGATCCCATAAGGAGGGAGTTAATCTGATCTTAAAATATAAGTCTAGAAAAAATAACAGAAAATCAAATTGCACAAAAATAATATGATAACTTAAGTTAATCAATCAAATTAAAAATCAAAGACAAATATATGAATTATTAAGCAATTACAACACACCCAAGAATCAACCAAAAGAAATTACCATTTTAGAGAAAGGGAATTTTACCTATCCTTAATGCTAATGATAAGTGTAAATTGCATCATATTTTAGAGCTTAGTCTGATATGTGTTTGGCTATTAAGTCAAACATTTACTATGTGTTTAGGTTATAATTGCGTTAGTTTGTTAATTATTTATGTTTTGAGTATTTTACGAGTTAGTAAAATTCTTTGAGCTTAAATATTATGTTTTTAAGGTACCTTGATGTGTTTGTTGGTATTTTAGGTCAATATTATTGAAGAGCAAAGAAGTTTCAGACAAAATAGCATAATCGTGGCACAACAAGCCACGATTGTGATAGAAGCACCAGAGTTACCCACGATTATAGCCCACATTCCATGATCAGATAGAAGCCCAGGACATGGCCCATAATTGTGGCTTGCATGCCACGATCATGATAGAAGACTTGGATGTGGCCCAAGATCATGCGCATAGGGAAAGGCCTAAGGTTGCTCAGAATATAAAGGATATTTAAAGAATAAGACAAAGAGGTAGAGGAATCTTTTGCATCAGCCACTTTTGAGAAACACTAGAGAGAATTCATCGAGAGATTAAGAAAAGGAAGAAGGAAGAGACAAATGGAGAAGAAGCTGACTCGACATACTTCTTAGATAAGGAGTTTCCCAACATCAGTACCTCATATTATCCGTTTAGCTCATATTTCCTGTTTATTTTCAGTTTTGTTATTATATAGAATTGGAATAATAGTTTGATGATAGGATTTTTTAATGTTATGGACGTTCTAAACTCACCTTCGGAGTTTTATCTTTGAATTAATGAAATTTGATTGTTTATGTTTTATTGGATTTAATGTGATTTGATTCTGTGAATGCATGATTCAATAATAAACCGAGAGGGTGAATCGAATGAAATATAATTAAATTGGGCTAACGAGAGTTAGGTGATTTAATAGAACAAAAATTAAATCAAATCAGTAAATTATACAAAGAGAGATCTTACATAGGTTTCTTATAGTTTATTAGACAACTTTAGAACCAATTAGGGTTTTGGATGGGTTGTTAATTAAGAAATTGAAACTTCCATAATCTTATAATTTAGAGTTAATGGTTATAACTCGAGAGAGAGCAATCAACCCTAGGATCATCTAGAACCAATAATCCGGTAATTCATAATTAGTTAGGTTAGCGTTAATGATAGGTAAAATTCCCTTTCTCTTGTTTGCTAATTTCCTTAGGTTGATTCTGAGGTGTGTGTTGTAACTACTGAATTATTAATATTTTCGTGTTCGATTCTTAATTTGATTGATTAAATTAAATTCTCATTTTAGTTTCGTTGTATTTTAAATTTTTGTGCGTTATTTTGGCCTTAGATTTTAGGATTTGATAATTCGTCCTCGTGGGATCAACACCTTAAGTACTATGCTAATGAATCGTGCACTTGCCGATTAACAAGGGTATTATTAAAAGTTACACACATCAACACCAAATCAAGTTTTTGGCGCCATTGTTAGGGAGGCATGATCGCAAAGTTACACACACTAAGTTTTACTGTTTATAACCTTAGTAAATTTTGCAATCGCATAGGTCATTCGTATAGTACCTAAGGTATCGATCCCAAAAGGAGGGTTAACTAGTCCTAAATCTAAGGTTGGAAGCACTACTAAACAATAATTAACAAATAATAACTTAAAACACAAGAATTAACTAGACCAAATAAACCAAATCAATAAACAAAAATAAAGATTAACGATTAATAAGGAATTAAAAACAATCACGATGACAATAAATAAATTAAATAAGAAATTGAATAGTAATGGAATTTAGCCAATTAACAAACAATGATCACACACGCAAGTTCCACCTAATGTGTTTGCCGAAAGAGAAAAAGGGAAAATTACCTATATTTAATTACAACCTAACCAATTACAATTTGTTGAATTAATGGTTCCAGAAGATCCTAGGGTTGAGTTATAATTCAACCCTAAAGTATAAACATTAATCAGATTATGGGAGGTCGTAATCTCTCAATTACCAACCGATCCAAAACCTAATTAGTTCTTAAGTTCTAATAAACAATTGGAAACCTAATGTGATCTCTCTACACAAGATTTACCAACTTGATCTGGATCTGTTAATCTACCTAACTCTCATTGGCCCACATTAATCATTTTTTTCTCGATTCATCCTCTCAGTTTATTATCGAGATATTAAGCGTAAAATAAATCACAATTAATTCAATGAACACATAAAATGATAAGATTTCATTAAGTCAAAAATAATAATCCAAAGGTGACTATAGAACATCAACCACAACACAGTCTATAATCAACTATCTATATCAATTCTATAATTAAATAAAATTAAAATACATAGGAACCAGAACTACGAAGAGATGATGCAAGGCCGTGACTTCAGAAGCTTCATTAATCCGGGAAGCATGTCGTGTCTGTGTCATCTTCCTCTTCTCTCTTCCTTTTCCTCTTTCTCGATCTCTCAAGGTCTCTTTTAGGGTTTCATTGGGTGGCTACTCAAAGTTCTTCCAAGGTTCTCTCCAAACCCCGTATCTAGCTTGTGATTTTCTATTTATACTTTTAAGGCTCTAGGTCAAAGTCGAGGTCGAAACGGTCCAATAAATCTTGCAAAACTTAAGTTTTTTGTTAGCTCAATGTAGGCCACTATTGTTGCCAGCTCATTAATCTTTCTATCACGATTATGGCCTCATGTGAACGATCATGGCCTGGACATATACTCTCTGTCACGATCGTTCCCTCATGCACATGATCATGGCCTGACTGCTCTAGCTCTTCCTTTTCTGTAACAATCGTGGCCTAATGTGCCACCATCATGACCTAACCTTTTGGCCCGAAAACTCCTTGAATCTTCTCCGTTCTTCACCGTTTACACGGAAACACTAACAAACCCATCAAGGTAGCTCAAAAATATAACAATTATAAAACACTCAAACTAACATAATTAAACCCTAAATACATACTCAATACTGAAATTAACACTAAATACATCACAAATTAAACCTAAAGCTTCATGCAATTGACAACTATCAACATCCTCACACTTAAACATTTACTTGTCCTCAAGCAAAAAAAAAAATAACAAACATAAAACATGCAATGCAATAATGAGGCAATGGCTTTGATCTTTATGAAATGAATTTAATCTTGAACATAATCATTCAGTTATGTTAAATCATTAACATGCAAAATATGCATCTAGGGGCTTTGAACTAAATATAAAACTTAATCGAGACCTAAGTTTTAACTCATTTACCCAGTTTAATTGTACATACATATTAATAATTTTTCAGTCCCTCAAACTTTGTAAGTGTTCCTAAGTAAACTTTCATTAAAATTCAAGCTTATTATAAGTACAATAGGTTTTTATTAAAAAAAATACTCTATTTTTACTATTTAAACTCAGACTTAGTCTTTTATTCAAAGGCAAAAATTTGTGTTGAATGTTGATCTAGTTACTTAACTAACTCATTTTACTAAACAGCTTGGTTGAAACGTCATTATAGTCTTTTTATGCGAAGGCACACATTTGTGATACGTGTTGATCCAGTTACTCAGCTATTATCATGTTTTGAACTGGCTACTAGCTCTACTCATAACCCGAAGGACAACAGAATAGTAATTTATTAACAAAACTTTTTTTTATTGCCTACCTTGTTGCTATTAGCTATTCGTTTTCATGAAAAATACTAGTTAAGCTACTTAAGTTAAAAGACCTCAAATTATGAATGAATGTGGCAATCTAGAGGGTGTTAAATTTATGCTAAGTCCTAATTAGGCTGTATATTTATCCAAAGGCCCCCTAATTCACTAATTTCGCAGGCTAATAATTGTTCACAACGTAATAGACCATGTCCAAAATTAAATGAATTTCTCTTAATCTAAGTCATTGACACATTGACACACTTCACACAATGTGACCTAATAAATATCATATAGTATGCAAAATCACATTCACAGCAAAATACACAATCCCTCCCCACACTTGAACAACATATTGTCCTCAATGTGAGAAGAAAGCACACACAAACACATGAATGAAGGGTAAAGACAAAAAAATTGAAGTAACAAAGAATAGACAGACTTACCAATAAAATAAAATAAAATAAAAATAAAAAATAAAAACAGAAACAGAAACAAAATAGAATTGAAGACTAATTTGAAAAAAAAAAGGGTTAGGTAGAAATCCTAAGGAGATGGAGGTGGTGATGGTGTCGAAGGTAAGAGTTCACATGCCTCGCTCACGTTTTATTGAAAGTAAATATAACTATCCCTAACTTTTTCAAACAAAATCTAAATTTGCTAGTTTATGGTCCTTAGCTTAACCTTTTGTCTAGGAAGGCATTTTCAATTATTCAGAGACAAGGAAATCACTTCTTTATCTTTGGAATTGCTCCTCCAAGATATAGCTTACATCGATGTCCATTGACCATCGATGACCTTAAAAGTCTCCTTGTTAGCATTTTCCAATTTGAGAGCTCTATGATTAAAAACTTGAATGACCGTAAATGGTCCACTCCATCTAGACTTCAACTTTACTAGAAATAACCTCAATCAGGAATTATATAGTAAAACTGTGTCTCCTACTTTTAATTCCTTTTTCTTGAGATGAGCATCATGCCATTTCTTAACCTTTTCCTTGTAAACTTTGGCGTTCCCATAAGCATTAAAATGAAATTCTTCAAGCTCGTCCAGTTATAGAAGTTTCTTTTCACTGGCTTGCTTCAAGTTAAAATTTAATGCTTTGATCACCCAGTATGTTCTACGTTCTAATTCTACAGATAAATGACAAGCTTTCCTATGCACGAGTTTATAACGAGTTGTTCCCATGGTTGTTTTAAATGTTGTCCTATAGGCCCATAAAGCATCATCTAACTTAGTTACGCAATCTTTTTGAGAATTTTTCACTGTCTTTTTCAAAATTTGTTTAAGCTCTCGGTTAACAACTCCACTTGGCCACTAGTCTACGGATGGTAAGGTGTAACAACTCAGTGGTGCACTCCGTATCTTTTTAGGAGAGCACCAAAAGATCTATTGCAAAAATGTGCACCTCTATCACTTATTATTGTACGTGGCACTTCAAACCGGTTAAGTAGTCATTTAATGAACTTTTGCACTACCTTCCCATCATTGGTTAAAGATGCTATCGCTTCGGCCCAATGCGAAACATAACCGACTCCCACCAGAATGTACATGTTCCCTATTGACAATGGGAATGGACTCATAAAATCAATTCCCTAGACATCGAAGACCTCTACCTCTTAAATGTTGGATAAAGGCATTTCATCTATCTTGGAGATGTTACCTATCCTCTGACATCGATCGTAGTGTGCCACGTAGGTCTATGCGTCCTTAAATAGCTGCAGCCAATAAAATCCACTCTCTAGTATCCGAGTTGTCATTTTGTTGGCCCTATAATGCCCATCATATTGCCCTTCATAACATTGCTTAAGGATGTCTAACATTTCCTCATCTAGAACACAACATTGCATTAATCCATCTGCACAAACTCTATATAAGGTTGGCTCATCCTATATGTATCGATTGCAGTCATGCAAATATTTCTTCCTTTGTTGGTATGAGAGATCTGATGGGAGTTTACCATTAACAACATAATTAGCAATATCCATAAACCATGGTGTAGTTAAGCTCTTGAGTAGCATCAGAGTTTGATCGTGGAAATTTTCGTTAATGTCCTTACGTGGCTTGCATTCTCCTCCCTCAAGTCTGGATAAGTTGTCTGCAACCACATTTTCTGCTCCTTTTTTATCTCTCACTTCTAAATCAAATTCTCACAAAAGTAATACCCGTCTAATGAGCCTTGGCTTTGCATCCTTCTTGGTGAAATAGTATTTTAGTGTCGCATGGTCAGTGAATACAATTATATTTGCACCCAAAAGGTACTGTCGGAACTTATCACATGTGTACACCACTGCGAGCAATTCCTTTTCTGTAGTGGTGCAATTCAATTGGGGTCTTACAAGAGTTTTACTGGCATAGTAGATTGTATGCAATTTTTTATCTTTCCTTTGACCTAACACGCAAACTACGGCTTAGTCACTCGCATCGCACATAACTTCGAATGGAAGTGTCCAATCTGGTGGTGATAAAATTGATGCTGATATTAATGCTTTTTTAATGTGTGGAATTCAGATATACACTTATCATCAAACATGAAGGGCACATCCTTAACTAAGACATTAGTCAAAGGTCGTGCAATTTGCGAAAAGTCCTTAATGAATCATCAATAGAGTCTTGCATGACCTAAAAATCCTCGCGCCCCTTTGACATTACTTGGGGTGGAAGTTTTTCTATTACGTCTGTTTTCACTCTATCAACTTCAAATCCTTGATCTTACACCCAAGAACGATCCCTTCTTGCACTATGAAGTGACATTTCTCCCAATTCAACACTAAGTGTGATTCTTCACATCTTTGAAAAACTTTATCCAAATTAGTTAGACACGAATCAAAGGACTCTCTAAAGACTGAAAAGTCATCCATAAACACCTCCATTATGTCGTCTCTCATGTTAGCAAAGATTGACATCACGGACATCTGAAATGTTGTTAGAGTGTTGCAAAGTCCGGAAGGCATCCGTATGTACTAAAGGTTCCATAGGGACAAGTGAATATGGTTTTCTCCTGATCATAGGGTAGATTAAAATCTGATTATAGCCTAAGTATACATCTAAGAAGCAATAAAACGAATGGTTAGCTACCCTTTTTATCATTTGGTATATAAACGGGAGAGGGAAGTGATCTTTCTTAGTCACTGAGTTGAGTTTACGATAATCTATACATACTCTCCATCCCGTGACTGTTCTGGTTAAAATTACTTCTCTACTTTCACTTTTTATCACTATCATTCCTCCCTTTTTATGTACACATTGCCCTGGGCTAACCTATTCACTATTATAGATAGGATAAATTATTCCTGCATCTAGGAGTTTTATGATCTCCTTTTTGACCACCTCCTTCGTGTTAGGGTTTAGTCTCCATTGATGCTCTCGCACCGTTCTAAATCCTTCCTCTAAGTTTATTCGGTGCATATAGACATTTAGGCTTATTCCTCGAATGTCAGCAATCTACCATCCGATGGCTCTCATCTCCTTCTTAATAACTTCCACCACCTTACATTTTTATTTTTCACTCAATTAGTTGGAAATTATTATTGGTAGCATTTGACCTTCACCTAGAAAGGCATACCTAAGGTGTGCAGGTAAAGGCTTAAGCTCTAATATCAGAGGTTTCTCTAAAGATGGTGCTGTGGGTGCCTCAGTTCGAACTAATTTGTCTTGATGTAGTAAAACAACTGCCTCCTCCATCTCATCACCTTCTTTAGATTCAGGAATTTGGTGTTCATTGTTAGTTTTTGGTTCCAATGATTGCACTTCTGCTATGTAGCTCTCAACTTGTTCTTGCAAACTTTGATCTATGATTTCAACTTTCATGCATGCGCTACTAGTTGTCAGATTCTTTAAGGCTTTATTCGTATTGAATTCAACCTGATCTTTGCCTATTTGAAATGTCAATTTATCTTCATGATCATCAATTATGGCCTTTCTAGTGTTCAAAAATGGTCAACCTAAGATCAGTGGATAGTTTTTATCCTCTTTAAAATCCAGAACCATAAAATCCACTGAAATAATGAACTTATGTACTCACATCAAAACATCCTCCACTATTCCCAACAACCTTTTAATGGATTGATCAGCCAATTGAATTAACATTGATGTAGGCTTGACCTCTCCCAGTCCCAACTTCCTGAATATCAACAAAGGCATAAGATTGATGCTAGCTCCCAGATCACACGAACACTTCGTAAATTCCAATTCACCTCCACACAAGGAATTGTGAAACTTCCTGGATCTTTCAATTTTGAAGGCATTTGACTGGTGACTATAGAGCTGCATGTACTAGTTAGGGCTACCATTTGATTATCATCCCAAGTATGCTTCTTTGATAATATGCTCTTTAAAAATGTTGCTTATTTAGGCGTATGTTCTAGTGCCTCAATAAACTAGAGATTTATCTGTAGCGTCCTTAGCTTCTCAATAAACTTTGCAAATTGTTCATCCAATTTCTTCTTTTGTAGTCATTGAGGGAAAGCAATCTTGGGTTGGTACGGTGGAGGTGTAACATAAGGAGGGTATTCGCTCATATCCACTTCTTTCTCCTTTTCTTGATTTTTCTCAACTGGATTGACAAGCTTTTCTACTGTTCTTGTGGTTGGTTCAATTTCCTTCCCACTTCGAAGTGTGATAGCCTTTAAGTGCTCCCTTGATTTTTTTCTTGAAGCGCTAGGAACATTTCCAAGATTCCACATAGGAAAGTCATTTTTCAGTTGACTCGCTTAGGCTTCTAAGTTATGAATGGAGGATGCATGACTCTTAATGACCTGCTCAAATTTATCTTCGAGCTTCTTTTATGCATTATCTAAAGTTCCAAGCTTGTCTAGAATTTTGTCTAGCTTGGCTTCCATCGAGCTCGTTTTATTATGCTAAAAGCTCAATTGCCCTTGAGGCCTGAACCGCCTTCTATTATTGTTGTTCGACTAGGAAAAGTTAGGATGATTCTTCCACTCGGGGTTATAAGTATTTGAGGAAGGATTGTTTCCCCCTCCTCGTCCATATTGCACTCCTATGTAGTTCACTTGCTCCTGGTTGTCCTCTCTCATCAAGTAGCAATCAACAGTATCATGATCTACTTGACCACATAATTCACACTTCAATTGCATAGCCTTAACCGGAGCAGGGGATGATGCCTTCATACCATTGATTTGTCATGTCAAATTGTCGATCTTTGCTTACAGCTCCGTTATCTAATTGACTGCAACGATTCCCTTTTACACTCTAAAAGTAGTAGGTTGCCTACCTCGGTCACTCGTCCGTAAGCAATTATTGCTTGCCATCTCCTCAATTAACTCCTCTGCTTCATCGACCATCTTCCTTATCAAAGATCCTCCCGATGCTACATCGATGGTGCCTCTAGTAGGTGGGTTAACTCCATTGTAAAATATCTACAGAAGGAATTCCTTCGGTAGGATATGGTGTGGGCACGTCCTCTGCAGGTCCTTGTATTGCTCCCACACTTCATAAATTGACTTCCTGACACCTTGTTGGAAATTAGTAATTTCCTTTTTTATCTTAGTGGTCTTTGTCAATGGGAAGTATTTATCTAGAAAAGCATGCATGAGTTGCTTCTACGTCATAATGTTAGCGAGGCTCAGTGAGTGATACTAAGCCTTTGCTCTATCCCTAAGTGTGAAAGGGAACAGTCTAATCCTAATAGCATCTTTCGACATTTGGTGATACCGAAAAGTATCACAGATCTTGAGAAAATTTACGATATGCACGTTCAAATCCTCATTCACCAATCTATAAAATTGGACGTTTTGCTGAAGCATGATCAGGAGGGCTAGTTTGATTTCGAAAGAGGCCTCTTACACTGGCGACCTAGCCACTCCTTGGTTAGTTAGGTTAAACCCCATCCTCATAAAGTCCATGAGGGTTCATTACTGTTGTCCTTGAGTTAGTCCTTGGTCCATATTTCTCTTAAACTCCTCGGCCATTTGTAAATTTCCTAACTCTTGTTCTTCTTCTTCTCGCCGAGCTTTCTTAAGGATGTGTTCTAATCATATTATGTCTAAATCTATCGCCTCCATTGCAAGACTCAAACCACCTGTGACTCTTGTGTTCATTCAAGAGCATGATCCCTAAAATAAACGAACGAACTAAAACAAAAAATTATAACTAACCTAACGCCTTAAACTATAGAACTAAATTACCTTCCTCGATAACAGTGCCAAAAACTTATTCGCAAGGTTACATACACTAAGTTTTCCTATTTATAACCTTGGTAAATTCTGCAAGCGCACAGGTCGTTTACGTAGTACCTAAGGTGTCGATCCCACGAGGAATTCTAATCTAGTCCTAAAATCTAAGGTTTTCCTAAACTACAGTAATTCTAAGCAAATAACTAATTTAGAAATTAAATCAATCAACAATCAACAATGAGAATTTAAAGTGCCGAAGTGTAACAAAATAATAATCACACAACTCAATCCGAAATTAACCTAGAAATTACCAAGTGAGAGAAAGGAGATTTTGATTCGAAATTAATGGAAACCTAATCAATTATGCATTCACTAACTTAACGAGCCTAGATGGTCCTAGGGTGAATTACTCTCTCTCGAGTTATAATTCTTAACCTAATTGGTGATCCCTAATTTAAATTATGGAATTGCGATCTCTCGATTCACAATTGGCCCAAAACCTAAATTAGTTATAAGTTGTCTATTAACCTACCAGAACCTATGCTCGATCTCTCGTTACACAATTCTACCGGTTTGATTTAATCTTCAACCTATCAAGTCACCTAACTCTCATTAACCCAAATCGATTATTTGTACCAAGCTCACCCTCTAAGTTTATCGTCAAGTTATTAAGAGCAGAATTGATATCACAATTAAATCAATAAAACACAATCAATCAATTTTCAGTAATTTTAAAAATCAAGATCCAAAGGTGAGTTTAAACAATAACTCAACATTTAACACAAACGAATCTCAACACCTATTTTAATCCTGTACATGATAAAATTGAAATAAATGGAAAATACGTTAGGAATGGAGTCAGGGAGGTGGCAACAATGGGAAACCAATTGTTTCGAGAAGTACGTCACGTTTAGCTCGTCTCTGTGTTTTTCTTCCTTTGTCTCATTCTTCATTCTCTTGATTTCTCTCTAAGTTTTCTCTTGGCATTGGCTGAATCAAACTCTCTTTCATGACTCTCTAGGCTCTCCAAAGATTGCCACATCTGACTTGTAATGTTCTATTTATATTTTTGAGGCAATGTTCTATTTATACTTTTGAGGCTCTAGGTCAATGTCGGGGTCGAAATGGTCCAAGAAATCTTACGAAACTTGAGTTTTTCTATCAGCTTGACACAGGCCACGATCGTGGCCAGCTCTTTAACCTTTTTGCCACGATCATGGCCCCATGTGCACAATCGTGGCTTCGCTGCTCTAGCTCGTCCTTGTCTGTCATGATCGTGGTCTGCTGTGCCATGATCGTGACCTATGCTTTTGGCTCGAAAACTCCTTAAATCTTCTCCGTTCTTCACCGTTTACCCTGAAACACTAACAAACCCATCAAGGTACCTCAAACATATAACAATTAAGTTCAAAGACTCATACTAACCCATAAAAACACTAAAACATTCAAACTAACATAATTATACCCTAAATGCATACTCAACACTCAAATTCGCACTAAATAGATAACAAATTAAACCCTAAAATATACTGCAATTGACAAATATCAGCCCGGCCAGGTCAAGTCAGGTCGTTTTTTCCATCCTAATCATTTGTCTATGTCAAGCTCACACTTAGGTTCATACCTCAAAGAACTTGGTCATTCTAATATCATAATTTAATCATTCTTCATTTCTTTTCTAGCATTATATGTTCACATAATATTTAAGTTCTCATTCATTTATACTCAATACATATTACTCAACTTCTTTGAATCACATTAGCCATTATAAGATCACTTTCATTCTTATAACATCTCTAAATTTTTAGATTTGTACGTTTGATTTCTACCACTCCATTCTTAAATTATTACCTCAATTGTCACCCTAAACATATCAAACCTTTCATCACTTATTCAAGCAGCATACTAGGATCATTTCAAGCTTCATTTAAGCCTAATTATATCATAAAGAAGTATCTTAACATTAGTTAGTTCAAACATCACTCAAAAGACAACCTTTTTATTCCATACGTCTGCTCACGATTGTAGTGTCCCTCCCACAAACGTGATAGAACCTCATTGAATTGGTCACGATCGTGGTGGTCCTGCTATGATCGTGACAGAACCATATTATGGCAAAGCCATGATCGTGGGGTGAGGGCCACGATCGTGCCATACAATTTCTTCCTCATTTCATCCATAAATTTAACACACATGCCAACATCAATTTCACTCCAAATTTTTTCAGCATTCACATCACTTATGCAACTTCATTACGTACTAATTCAACCACCATATTGATTGCATTAGAATCTCAAAACTCTATCCATTTGATTCATCATAATTTACTTAGTCTTATCATACATACAATCCTAGCTCTTTCCATATTGTATCTCATTCATAATGCATCAAACAATTAATTTCCATAGTTCATCATTTATGATTTATAACCTCTTCATTTTTACCTCAAAACTATCTCAATAACATTCATGAGACAACTTATAACTTAATGTTCATCGATCATACAAAAACAAAACATTTTATCATCTTTCATTAGTATATCTAATTCTCTTTCCAAGAATATTACTCCAACATCTTTCCTATACTTTAAATTATCAATCTATTTCCTCACATAATAGGCTATAATTCATGGCTTTCATGTCTTTAAAATAAGAACACGTCATATACACTTATTCATCAATTTCCTACATTCATCATCAACATAAAATTAGGATATACCACTTTTCTTTATTTATCAACTTTCAACTCTCCTTAAACCATCACCTTCATTATTAATCATCATAAATGCTTCTTCTTAAAAACTCACGAATAACAATAACACACTCCCATTAGAACATAAACCTCTTTATTATTAAACCCACATTAAAGCACATATGCAAGTTCATGATCGTTTCACCTCTTAATCTATCATCAAAACATGCCCATCAAGCAAGCCATAAAGAACAATAACTACTTACATGATTAGCTCCAAGCTTCTTCAATCACCATGAAACCACCCTAGCTCCTCTATGATACACAATCATCAACATTTTAGGTGGAATAGAGTGTGTCTTTTAGTGACAAGATGAAGAAATAGCAAGGATCGTGAAGCATAAAAGTGAAAGATGGTGGTGAGCTTCACTATAGGGAGAGTTAAAAGTGTTGTAGAAATGAAGAAGGAGAGAAAAGAAAATCACAAGGAAGAAGAGAAGAAGAAAGCATGGATTAACCAAATGAAAGACAAAAGATGGTCTTTCAATGAAAATATCGTCAGTAAGGTGTGTGGTATGGCAAGTGACAAGGAGAGAAAAGAAAATCACAAGGAAGAAGAGAAGAAGAAAGCATGGATTAACCAAATGAAAGAAAAAAGATGGTCTTTCAATGAAAATATCGTGAGTAAAGTGTGTGGTATGGCAAGTGAAGTGACACTTGTCACTTGTCACTTGCCACATGTCACCATCTTGTGGTTCTTAATGGACCCTCTTTAATAACCAGTCCATTTGTCTCCAATTTCTATTCCAATTGTCTCCGAATTTTTTATGACACTTGTCTTTAAATCCTAATGTCACTTATTAATAATTTTTGCTATCATTTGACACTTATTTCTACTACCATTTATCAATTGTTCTGCCACTTAGCATTTTTCCTAGTCCCAAAAATACTAATTATTATCATAATTTCCCTAAATTTTCACCAAAAATTCTAAGTCAACAATTATACTCAACAAATCAATTTTCAAGACATTTCATTCACTATTCACATTTTAAACACTTTAATAAAAATCATTTATACCCTAAAAATGTCAAATGAGTGCATAAAGAGTCATTGTAATGTGTGTAAAAACATTCAAATTCATGTGTGTGTATGCTAATATTATGTATGAGTATGAAATGCATTTTTTTCTAATCTCTCATTGTTATTCTCATTTACAGAAATCTAAGGTTTAGACCCTTAGTATAGAAATGGGATGTTATGCAAAAGGAGAAGAATTTGGATGAAATCATGGCATGAAAAGGAGATTTGAAGCAACTAAGAACCTACACCATGTACAGTGAAAGTGTAAGTCTCTTTAAACATTTAAAGATTGAAGAATTTTAGTTCTGGTTGTGTAGAGTTATACATTCGTGTATCTTAATATACACGACCATGTATGTTGCCTGTGTAAGTCTCTATACCAATGTGAAATCATGAATTTAGGTGTTTTTGATTATACACGGTCTCTCACATGCCCTTGTAAGTGACCGTGTATATCCTAGAAACAAAATTTTCCTATAAAAGGATGTAAACGGAGGCAAATTGGAGGGAGATGAATTATTAAACAGTTTTGAGAAGTAAAAAACCTAGAGAGGCGATGATTTGATCAAGGGATAAGGAAAAACAAAGAACACACCAAAAGATCTAATAGAAAGCTACATAAAATCCAAACTTGCAAAAAGATCGAATAGAAGAAAAAGGGAGATTTAGAATTATGATTTCTTTCTTTTCTTTTTTTTCATGTTTATCTTTGATTTCATTTTCTATAAGTATCTAAACATGTTTAGTGTCTAGGTATGATGAACCTTAGTTTATGATAACAATATGTTTGCATATTTTATTCAAAGCAATTATATTGATTGATTATTAATTTTACGTTTTATTCTTATACTAATAGTTTACAATAACAATATGTTTTAATATTTTATTCAAAGAAATTAATTGATTAATTATTATGATTCAATTATGCGTTTTATTCTTATTCTAATATATCCAGAATATTATTACATGATTTGATTTCATATGATTGAGATAGAAAATCCTCTTGTTTGAATAAATCTACTATAATTAGAAGGAGTTACTTGCAAACTTAGAGAGGCCAACGTAAATCCTCTAAATTAGGTCAAACCTAATAGCATAATTCATAAATAGATAAAGCAATCCTAGGTTTAACTAGAAAGATTTTTATTAATCAAGTCATGGATTAGTTGTTAATAGCCTCTTGAAAGTTATTAAAATAAGATAGGAATTTCTACAGTCTAATAATCAATAATATGATTGCATGATAAAAGGTCAATAATTCAAAGATTCGTATAGGATTCATCATCTAGACACTACGATTTGATATTGAATTTTCTTAGTATTCTACGTGTCCAAAGTTTAGAATTGTTTAATCTTATCTTATTTTATTTTTAGCTTTAATTTTAATTAAAAACCAAAAATCCGATTCTTTGGCTAGATAACAAAAAAAGAGTAACTACTAGTATTATTATCTTTATGAGATTGACATGTACTTGCCTACATTATCTATAGCTATGCTATGCACTTGCATCTAATCAATATTGACCTTGACACTAAAGGCCAATAAGGGTCTATGCTAGCCTATGTTACCTCCTTAATGCATTTGTCCTTAGGGAAGTTGCACATGATGATGAGGTAATGGTGTTTACTCTTGCTCTCTTATGGAATTCTCTCGCTAAAGCACTATTCAAATATTAGAAAAATCATCATATGGTGATATGATATAAGATGCTTAAATGATTTGTCTTAGTGCAAATTGGAAAGTATTAGTTTATACCTTACACCAAATTGGTTAGCTATAGTTAAGTGACATAATTATTTAAAGACATTTTTTATCTTACATACATTTAAATGCATGTGATAAAGTTTATGGAATAAGTGTACATTACAAATATTATGAGATTCTTATTATATTTATTTATTATCAAAATATTTTTTCTAGTCATTGTTCTATTAAGATTGGACATCAATATAGAATAAAATACTAACACACGCTATATTTCTTTCTTGTGAAAAAAGTATTTAATCTCATAAACTAAAGTATAAAGATACCTAAACAAACTTATAGGTGCTTGTTATAGAAAAAATTCACTGAACTAACCTTATATGAGAAATCCATTTGGAAGATTATTTATATGTCTATGAAAATTCTCATTGTGATGATTGTATGAGGGACCATTTGACTTAAGATCTTCAAAATATCCCATATAGGGATTACTATATTTTAATATTACTTATGACCTATTCTTTGAATACAATATGAACTATCTAAAGGTAGGTAAGTGATCAATATATGATTTATCATCCTAAAGTTATTAGGAAGAAAGTTTCATTATTCTCAATTATTATTGATCCAAGAAATCATTAGCCAAGGTGGAGTAACACTTTGTAAAATAGTTTACAAATTTCATTAACATAAATTAAACTAATGGAAGAGAACTAACATGATTAAACTCAAATAAAATAGAACTTAATTCGATGCTCTATGTCTAATCAAAACATACATGATGAAATGATTGAATTTTATAAAAAAACATAAACAAAAAGGCTAATCAAAATCATTTGATATTCCTAAATATTTTTGCGGTCTTATTGCATTATTAGACGTCAATCTTAATCTATGGATAGAACTTGCTAGTTATATAATTAAAGATGAATTAAAGGACTAATTTATCTAATCCTAGATATGATATAGGATTATAATTTATGTATATTGCCAATATATTTGGGAACTTAATGAGTCACTATTTAATAAATAATAATCAATATGAGATATTGGATCTGATTTAGGTCTAATTGATATTTAATTATTTTTAATTATAATTATAATTATAATTAAAACTTAATTAAAATTATAATTTTATTACAAAGTCCAAAACCTATTATAAAGATGTTTAGGCTTCGAGGGAGATAACACTTCTTGCCTAACCCTCTCTACAATGGTTGTAGAGTTCTCTTAAGATGTGTTATGGATACTATTGGAGATTTAAATACATATGTAGTTACAGTGATTGAGATTAGTTGATTTTAGGAATGATTCAAGGGAAACAACAAGAAAAGGATTAAGTTTCACAATAAGGTGTGAATTGTGATTCATGCTTTACTATGTTTTATGTGCTAATCATACTATAAAATTTAAGTGATCTTGACTTTCATAAAATAAAAAAGTGGTTTCATTATTATTTCACTACACGCTAGATTAGATTCAGATTTCTCAATAGTGGTATCAAACTCATCTTTAATTCTATAATTAGATTAAAATTATTTGATTGTTATTAAATAATTATATAATTAAAATTGCAAAATTTGCATACCCAAAGTCCTAAAATCAAATTAGATTTAACTGAAATTGAAATCCACAAAAAGGTACAATGAGATTGTAATTTTGGAAACCTTAAATTAGATTTGAATATGATTATTCTTGTAACCTAAAATGTTCATATTGAAGCCCTTACAAACCTAAACCATATGTGATATTAAAAGTTTAGGGCCCATTTGGTTCCACCTAATTTTTTGTTATGGTTTTTCATTTTTGTTTTCTATTTTTTCCCTAAAAAAACAAAAACATATTTGGTTGGGATTTGTAATATAAAAACTGAAATAAAAAACTTGTTTGATTGAGATTTGTAATAAAAAAACTAAAATAAAAAACAAGTTTGGTGTTATCATCCTGTTTCTATTTTTGTAATTATATTCTTATGTTAATAATTTTAATATAATACGTTATATATTTGAGTTAATTAATTATCATTATAGCTAAAATTAAAATATATTCAAATAAAAAAGTACACATTAATTGTATATAATAAATTTCTATAAATTAAAAAATTATATTAAGTCATTCAAATTAATAAAAGATATCCATCATATTATAATTCTTGAAAACATAATAGTACTATCATTTACAATTTCGTCTAGCAATTTCGTCTCACTTCCAAGACATACCTCAAAGTTCTGTTGAAGTGATATTATACTCGGCTTGAGAACTTGCATCTTTATTTCACTTTCTCTATTTTGTTCTTCATTTTTAGTACAATTGACAAATAATTCATCGCTTTATCTATACATTTTAATATGATTATGTATAAAACAACAAGTAATAACGATGTATTTTTATTTCTTCATATCATAACCCGACATGTTTTTAAGTATATGAAATCTTGCTTTTAGAACGCTAAAATATCTTTCAATAATATTTCTTAATGAAGAATGCCTATAGTTAAACAATTCATGTAGACCTTGAGGTCTTTCTTAGCCTCTATAATCTCGCAAATGATATCTTTTACTTCGGTACGGTGAAAGAAATCTAGGCATATTAGTGTAGCTTGAATCATCCGAATGGTACTTACCTAACATATAAAAAACATAATATTAACAAAAAGATACTAAAATGAATCATAATTACTATGTTTATTTAAAATAATATAATACCTTGAGGCATAGGAATTGATTCAATGGATTTGTCACTATTTCTAAAAGAACTCGAGAGTCATTTGCAATACCTTCCTATCTAGCCATTACATACGTAAATCATATCAAATGAGCAACAAAACATAATATTTTAGGTTGGATTAATTATTTTTCCTATATGATATTTGTTCATCGGTCAGAATATGTGCATCAATATGTGTACCATCTATTGTTCCTATACAATCCTAAAAATTAAAATATATATTAAAATAATTATTAATCATAATGATATAATTAAAATAGTAATTAAATATATGAATGTACTTAAAAGTTTGGAAAGAATTTTGAATTATGTTAAATCTCAGCAGCTATATTAGTAAAAGATGGTGGAGCAATGACTCTTTTTGCAAGACAATTAACTGCATATAAGACTTTACGAAAGTACTTCGAAATTGTCCAAGTCAAATGTTGAAAGCGTTCTACATTGGCTCTAGTTGTCTCACTGTGCCCTACAGTCATCAACAAAATTGCTACTTGTTCCTCCACAATCAAATGACTTGCTGCCTTTAAGCCTCCAAAACTCTTAAACTCATCACATAAGCTCAACAAGATTATCTTTCTCATTCTTAAGTTTTCATAAATCCTTGTAGGATTCTGACAGCGCGTCGTAACGCTAGTCAAAATAAAATAACTAGACTACTACTGTAGTAGTGGTGAGTCTAGGTTAATCCCACAGATAGTGTTCGGTTAGCTTATGAAATGAAATCAATCGGTGTTTACGAATTTTTGGGGGTGGGGGGAATGGATTTTGGAATAAGAAAATAAAATGAAACTAACTAATAAAAACAAATTAATCAAAATATACGAAAAATGGTAAAATTGGAGAATTCGATAGGGATCCGGGTCTTTGGTTCAATCTTGACCTACACCCTAATTAAGCATAATTCAATGATTTGTTGTTCTCAAACCTCTCCTAAAAACTATTAATCGTTGGTTAATAATTAACCCGAGTTTTCCCTTAGGTTTTATTTAATCAAGATGCGATCATTAATTAAACCTAACTACTGAATAATCTAGGATATGATCTCTAGATTTAATTAGGTAGTGGCATTATAAATTAGGAAAACCGATTAATCAAGGCAACAATCACATACGATGCGTTATTTAATCTAGGTCATGTTATCCCTAATGATTATGAATCATTAGTCACTACATATAAATTTCAATATAACAATTACGGATTATATCAAAATTCTGGCGATGGGTATGTAATCAAATGATTCAATGAATGCATTAAAATTATCCTTTCACAATACCCTATGAGTTCATACACAAATAACCGAACAATAATGAAAATTTGATTATCCATACACAAAAACAAAATCAATTAACATAAGATAACATAATCAATTTCTAATGAGAGAAAGAAACAACAAAAACTGAAAAATACACTTAACCCGGGTTGTCGGCGTCGATGTCACCTCCTCCCTTTTCTTATCCACTGTCACCCTTTTTCTCACTTTAAAAACCTAAGCATTAAACGCAGAATATGCGTTGTGTTGAATGCATATGCTTGCGTTCAACGCAAAACACAGCATATGCGTTTTGTTCGTCCACTGCTCCTTAATGTGTTGTCGTTTCTGCCTTGACTGCTATTCTTTTTTTTAAAAAAAATTCTAGCAAGCATTCTTCTTTGTATTTTGATATTTTGTCCTTTTCTTTTACTTTTCTTCTTCTTGCTCTATGAAGACAAGTGAAAATTAATCTTCGAAAATCGGTCCAAATACAGTGCTTTCGACTCATTTTAATTTCCTTGGTTCCAAATTGTATCTAAAATCATATATGAATTAAAGTGAGTATCTTAAGTATTTTTGTATCATTAATCACTAAGTGTAAATAACTTTCTTTCAAATGTTTCAAGAATTTATTCATATTGAACTACACATTATCATCACCAATTCGAAAAAGCAATTTACCTTCATAAACATCTATCAGCACTCTCCCAATGTTTATGAATGGTTGTCCAAGAATTAGTGTACATATCATATCCTCTTATAAGTCTAGTACCACGAAGTCCACATGAATAATGATTTTGTCCACATTCACGACAACATCTTCCACCATACCAAACTGTTTCTTTATGGATTGATCTATCAACTGAATGAGCATCAAAGTTGACTCTACATCGCCTAGCTCCAGTTTCTTAAAGATCGACAAAGGCATAAGGTTAATACTTACGCCTCAGTGGCACAGACAATTGACAAATTCCAAGTTACTAACTATGCAGGGTATCGTAAAGCCCCCTGAATCCTTTAATTTAAAAGACATTTGACTGGTGATAATATAATTACAGCTTTCAGTTTCTGCTGCTGTCTGATTATCTTCATTCTCAAATTTTTTATATATTTTTTCCCTTATCAACAATTTGATCTATTATTGGTGTTGAGAATCCATGGTCGTAATAATTAGTCATAAATAAGGAGTCAGTGGTTAAAGAATCGAAAGAAAGAAAAATATAATATAATATTTTTCACATATTACACAATTATATAATTAATTAAAATTTTTATTTTTAATTAAAAATTCACACCAATATTTAGTAGGTCTTTATCACCTAGTTGATAGGTTGCATTGAATAAATGAATGATGCAATAATGAGAACCTAATAAAAACCTAATAGAGTTAGATTTTAGGTTAAAAAAAAGTGTTAGTTTGTAAAATATTAGGAGAGTGATGGTGGACATAACAGTAGTGATTAATTTAGACCTTTATGGGGTATTTGGTTGAGGGTAATAGAAATTCTATTACCCTTTTATTCCCACCTCTTACTGATTTCTTTGTTTGGTTTATTTTATGACCCAAAGAATAACATTCTTAAAGATTACCTATTCCTTACATTAAGGAATAGCTAAAGACAACCCCCCTTCATCTTTACCTATTCCATGCAAGTGGGAATACCTCAAATACAACTCTCTTTCTTTTGGACAACTTATACCCCTCAATAATAATAATAATTACTAATAATAATAATAATATAAATAAATTAAATAAAAATAAATAATAATAGTTGCTAGTGGAAAATTAATAATAATAATAATAATAATAATAATAAGTAAAAAATTAATAATAATAATAAGAATAAGAATAAGAATAAATTTAATAATATTAAGAATAAATTTCATAATAATAAGAAAAAAATTAATAATAACAAGGAATTTACAAATAATAATATAATTAAGGAATTTAATAATAATAAATAATAAAATTAATAATAATAAATAGAAAATTAATAATAATAATAAATTTAACAATATTAAGAATAAATTTAATAATAATAAGAAGAAAATTAATAATAATAATAATAAATATAATTATGGAATTTAATAATAATAATGATAAATAAAATTAATAATAA
>JANIIA010113241.1:0-26930 GCA_027478495.1 Erythroxylum alaternifolium
AACTCCAAATTTCTAATACATTCTTTGAAACTTCCCACTTCATTATTGTATCTATCTTCTTCGGATCAACTTGTATACCTTGTCCATTTACTATGTGACCTAGAAACACTACTTGATTAAGCTAAAACTCACAATTACTAAATTTGGCATACAATTGTTTCTCCCTCATAATTTGAAAGATTATTTTCAAATGCTCAGTATGCTCTTCTCTAGTCTTTGAATACATCAAAATTTCATTGATAAACACTATCACAAAACGATACAGGTAAGGCTGAAACACCTTATTCATCAATTCCATAAATGCAACTGGGGCATTGGTTAACCCAAACGGCATTACTAAAAACTCATAATGCCCATACCTGGTCCTAAAAGCACTTTTTGGTACATCAGCCACTGTTATCTTCAACTGATATTACCCTAATCTCAAATCCAAATTAGTGAACACCTGAGCTCCCTATAACTGATCAAGTAAATTGTCGATTCTAGGCAATGGGTACTTCTTCTTCACTGTTACCCAATCCAATTTCCTATAATCGATGCACAATCTCAGAGTTCCATCTTTCTTCTTCACAAATAATATTGGAGCTCCCCATGGTGATACACTTGGTCTAATGAAACCTTTTCCAATAATTCCTACAATTGAGCCTTCAATTCCTTCAGTTTCATAGGTATCATCCTATAAGGAGGAATTGATATAGGAGCAACACCTGGAACTAGGTTGATCATGAACTCTATTTCCCTATCTGGAGGTAAACCAGATAACTCGGTGGGAAACATATCCAGGTATTCCCTAACAATAGGAATGTCCTGCGCATTCTTCTCAATTTGAGTATCAATGACATGGGCCAAATAAGCCTCACATCCCCCTTGCATCAACCTCAAGGCACTCATGAATGAAATCAGTCTAGTTGGCACTGCTTGACTAATACCTTGGAAAACTGTTCTCAGCTAATTAGGAGATTTTAATATCACCTCTTTATTATAATAGTTCATGATAGCCCTATAAGCAGTGAGTCAATCCATGCCTAGAATAATATCTATCTCCCTTAAGTTTAGTACAATCAAATCTACCTCCAATTCTTCCTGATCAATTCGAATCAAGCACCTTTTGTAGACTTCTCCTATTACTGTAGTACTACCTATCGGTGTACTCACCTCTAATATATGTTTCAATAATTCTCTATCACAATGCAATCTAGATACCAAATGCAGTGTAATAAAAAGGTGCATAGATCCAGGATCTAGCAATGCAAAAGCTTCATAATTAAATATAAGTAACAAACCTGTAATGACATCTGAAGAATTATGAGCCTCCTGTCTAGTCATTGCATACACTAAGGCCTGAGACTATGGTTGGTTGCTCCGCACCTCAGTCCTGACGGTATGACTCCTTGAGCACATTCTGCCTCTACCATGACCTCTTTGTCTAGACCAACTGGCTCGGCTCCTCTCCTACCAAATTGTGCTCCATACACCACATAACAGTCTTTGATCTAATGGTCAAATGAGCCGCATCGAAGGCAAGCTCCTGAAAGTTTCTAGCATTCACCATCGTGCCTCTTCCTATAGTGCTCACAGTTCCATAACTGACCTGATACTGCACCTCTTCCATTACCAGACTGTACAAAGCTACCCCTATATCTGTATCCCAACTATTTTGATTTGGCAGGTGGTCTAGAAGATCAATTCTGACGCTTGCTAAACCTCCTCCCAAAACCACCCTGAGACTCACTAGGCCTCTTCAGTCTAAACTTTGATCTATATTTGGACTAACAGTCATTCAACAATTGCTCGATTCAGATTGAGGTAGCCTGTAGTTTCGAAAAACTACCCAAGTTAGAAATAGCTAACCTCGTCTAAATCTCCATGTTCAGCCCATCTTCGAATCTCCTACACTTGTCTTCCTTAGTAGTAATCAAGGTACTAGCATACCCCATCAGTTCGTTAAACTTTATCTCATACTCTGCCATAGATAAACTGCCTTACTTCAAATCCAGAAATTCCTTCATCTTTCAGCTCAAGAAGATCTTAAGCATGTAGTTCTCCTTGAAGACTCTCAAAAAGTCTTCCCACCCCAAGTTACAAGGCCTGGTGGTACAGCCCAGAATAGTTTTCCACCATTGGTAGGCGGGGCCTTGCACTAAGGAAACTGCATAGTCAAACTTCTTATCCGACTCGTAGTCCATCTGATCAAAGACTCTCTCTATCCTCTCTAGCCATCCTTTGTCCTCTACGGGGTCTGTACTTTTGTAAAAGTCCACAACCCCCTACTTTCACAGTTTATCATACCTCTTTTCCCTTCTCTCGAGAATTCTCAGAGGCATTCTCTCTGGTATCGAAACAGAAGACTCCCTACTGGCTCCTACTGACTTTAGGTCGTTTATGTCAGCTGATCTTCCCGCTTAATCACTTATGGTGAAAGACCTATAATAGACAATAACTTCGATTACCATTTGTATTTCTCATGATATTCCATGCCTAACATTCCTATATGTTCCTATGGATGCCAACCTTGCTCTGATACGAATCATTATAGTGCCCCATTCCTATCAGACATTTCCCTAGACGCCCGTTAGATGTTCGAGCACGTACCTAACGACAGTGGCTCGCTAGCTAGATCACTTTCACTTTGCTCATAGCATAAAAAATTAAAACGTAAATATCACAATGACTAAAAACCTAAATTCCTCATTTGATTACGTAAATAACATGTACATTATAGCTTTACAACGTTATCCATATAGGTACAATATCAAAAACCTATCAAAGTCTACTACTCTGTCTATAAAACATGCTACATACATGACAAATTAACATAAATCTACTTTAGATCCTTCGGTCCAGTTGACCGACCTTTGATCCATGTCTTTAATCCAAAAGTAGTACTAGATCTCTTATAAGTTGCCTTAGAAACTATGACATCTTTCTCGAACCTGAAAATTCAACGTTGTAATTTTGGTGAGTTTTGCTAACTCAGTGAGTTAACCATTCTCGTTGGTTCACCTATAACACATATCACATCAACACATACAAACACATAATTCACATCATTTCATTTTTCATGTAGCATCATAAAACACTCTGTACTTGAGTTCTCACAATTTTCATTTAACTCAATTCAACATTTCATTGAAATCATTCAAATCATACAATTCATGTGTATATGCAATGCTCATAAGACTCACATTTGTTTATTATGTTGTTGTGATTGAGTTCCTTTTTCACTATCCCGTATCTATTGTGGATACCGGGATCATTAATACTGTCTCTTATCCATTGACGATACAAGGCTCATTTTACATAGCAAGCCAGAGGCTCTTACCACATTTTGAGCTTTAAGCTCATTTTGCTGGCGACTCGGGTCTCAACTACCTTTATCTTTCATGCACTCATGTAATGAAACATACCACATGTATTTAATCAATCAATGTGTTCAATCAATCACACTCACATTCACTTTCACAATATCATTCTCATTTGTCATCGGACCTTGGTCTGTCATTCAATATTTAAGTTGAAAAGACATATATTCAATCAAATTCACATTCAATGAACACTTTCGATACATTATTCATGCATCAAACTCCTCGTACATTCGATGTCTGGAATCAGTACATACACATCATATAATAATTCAACACAAAGATAAAACAAACAATTAATCGAAGTGAGACTATCTTTGGTTACTCATAGTTTGCTCCAAATATCTATTGCCTTAAGGTCCTGGAAATGTCTAGATTTTTTTCACTCTAATTGCTCTTCTATATCATGCAACACACATTTACACACATTACAACTATGCACTATTATATAAGTACTCATTTATGCACATATGTATATATGGATTATGTACAATGCATGCTCAATGACAATCCCGAGTACATCTCCTTAATACGTGTCTCATAACCAATTAACATCATTTTTCAATCATTATTTAATACCTAATACACTTTCCTTACTTTAATCGCCTCATTCACGAACCAATAGGCTTATTCAAGATCATCATTCAAGCCTAAATACATCATAGGAAAGCATTGATTAGTCAATAACTGATATATATTTACGATTTTAGGATAATAAGCATAACTTTCGTTGTGGATGTTGGATTAAAGTCGTTCAAGTACACTTTCGAAGAGGACTTCGAGTTCTACAACTTCTATGAAGACCTTAAAGAGAGATTTTGTTATCTAAAGGTCAAAATTGCATATTTATGTAGATTTCTAGAGAATGTCTGCCCACATACTTGTGTCCCTCCAAACCAACATAAATTGGGCTGGAACTTTAGAATTCCAGAGAATTTCCTCCCAGCGAACTTATATCCCTTCAAATGGACATGAACTGGGCTAGAACACTAGAATTATAGAGAATGTCCACCCAGTGGACTTAAAATGTGCCTAACGGACATCTACTAGCCATTTTCTAGATTTCCAACTCCTATAACCACATCTAACACATCTTATGAATATCTTATCATTCCTAATACAATTCCTCTTCATTATTGCCTCCATTCCAATTTAAAACATCCACAAAACACATTATACAAGATTGTTGATCATAACCTCATAAATAAAACATCAACTATATATATACATTCTTCAATATTTCAGCACACATTCAACTCCATTGTCAACTTCCCTTTTTCAATAAACTATCATCCTAATTCTCCTCACTTCGAGACACTATACTATCCTTTTCATTCTCCTTTAACTCACTCTACATCATCTATATTACAATTATTAACATTTTAGTCATTACATATCAAAATAGAACACATTCATATACACATTCATCTTCAATTTTCTTCATATATTCCACTTCATTTTTCACCTTCATTTCATTCCTAACTATCACCTTAATTTATCTCGTTTCAAAACACCATAGTTCTTATTTTTATTATCTCTAAACTTATGATAGTTCATCTCTAAAACAATCAAAGAGATTCACGTAATGTACCAAGAAAACAAAACATAAATATCCAATTTACAAGTCAGAATTTCTGCACTTCTTTCTACACTATTTTAATGATCTTTCAATTTCAAACTCATCTATACAACAACTTATGAAAGGTTAATCATCTTATCTGCAAAAACAAGACATTTATATGCTCATTTCATAACTCACGATTCACACATATAATTTCATGATCAAGCCATCAATCTTAAATTACTCATCATATTAGTTTCATTTAACAATACCCATAACGATCAAAGCATAACTTACTTGATAAGACTCCAAGTTCTTCAAGATCCCACTTAGCCCTAGCTTTCTTCTCTCACACGTGCATCATCATACAAAGGTGGGAGGTTGGATCTTTAGTGAGAAATGAAGGAAAGAGTAAGATGGAAGCAAGAATTGATAGATGAAAGCAAGATGTAGCGTTGATGAAGGCTTGGTAATTCAAAAATCTTTAAGAAGGAGAATGAAGAAGAAAGTCACTACGAAGATGAAAGAATATAACAAGCGAAGACAACAATCACTTGTCTTTCACTAGTAAATGTTGTATAAGTCATGTGGGGAGTGGTAGTGACACTTGTCACTCTACCATAGTCCCATTTAGATCCTTTTTAATAACGAGTCTATTTAACTCCAATTTCTAATCCAATTGTCTCCCAAATTTCAATGACACTTGTCAATAAATCCAAAAGTCATTTATCAAAATTTCTATTTTCATTTGACTCTAATTTATACTACCACTTATCAATTGTCTTGCCACTCGACATTTTTCCTAGTCCAAATACCCAAAATTTCAGAAAATTTCCTAAATTTTGTGAAAATTTCTAAATCAACACTTATGCAAACCAATTCAATTTTTCAATACATATTAACCACAATTCATATCAAAAATAACATTTATAAATCAATTATACCCAAAAAATGTCAATGAATGTATGTACAATCATTTTAATGTGTAAAAATCAATATTCACATGTGTGTGTATACTATATTATGCATGAGCATGAAATGCACTTCCTAACTTCTCAATAATCTCTCATGTACATTATTCAAGGGTTCTAACCTGTAACATGGGATAACAGGTTTTACAATGGAAGTATGAGGTATATTCCTAAAGATTAAGGTTTGGTAAGCTCAAAATTGTGTTATGAGATAGTAAAAATTTAATCTATAAAGTAATTAAATGGTTTTTATATAAATAGGATATTATGTTAGAGTCTTATGATATGATCTTAAATGATTGATTTTCTTCTAAAGAGTATGATGGGAAATGACAGAGGTACAATAAATAGTTCATTAGTGGTTATAGACATGAAATTTGAAAGCTAAGGAGTCCATGTGAGGCATAAGAAATGCAAGAAAAATATTATTGAGTTTTGTTTATAATTAGAGACAATGAAAAAGAAAATGTTTATTATTCAGAAGTATACGAGAATAATTATTTTTTAGATAACCCTAATTAAAGGTTACATTAGTAGTAATCTAAGTAGATGTGAATGTTGATAATGTTAAATTTATGGTTTGATCTATGGTTAAGTTAGCAAAGTTGTGAATAAACTAACTATTAGTGAGAAAGTGAAAGCAATGATTAAAAAAAAAAGGAGTTTCATTTAGAGATAAATTGCAAATTTCGAGAGCATTTTACTGAAAGGTAATGTTATGTTGATGCTAGGTGAGGAATTGTGCATGCTAGTCATGGTTGGACTTAGGAAATTCTAGATTACATCACTCACCAGTGTATTTATGCATTTAAGGAACATAAAGATGCATTATACCTTGAAAGTGCATTATAATATAAAAGATAGGAAAATGGGTGACATCATAGTATATGTGCAAATGCTTATTAAATTAACAAGTTAAGGCTGAGATCTAAAGAACCAATAAAAAGAATGGAAATGGAAACATATTATAAAGGATTTGATGGTATCAATTTTGCAAAAATATAAGCATATATGATAGTATATGGGAGATAAAGGATCATATTCCAAAATTTGCCCATTACCTATCCATCCAAAGTAGGTATTCTCTTCATAGATTAATCAAGCTATAAGTGTTTGCAAGTGTATAGTTAGATAGAGTACTGGAATATAAGGATAAGATAGATCAAAGAAAATTGGTCAGACTAAACTAGTTCAGATAATCACAAATAAGATCAAAAGTATGCGGGTCAAAGTGATAGTATCTAAAATCGACAGTAGAGCTAGGTGTAGAAACGGAGGAAGCATGTGGAGCTTTAAAAAAAAGAATTTTTGCGAATATCATCATGGAAAGGAATAGTCTGTTTTAGACAATGTGACGAGTTAAGCCCACAATATGTTAGCCCCTATGAAGTGATCGACGTAGTGGAAGCACAAAGAGTGGATGTGAAGTCAACATTAGTATTTTTGGAGATAAGTAAATTTGCCTAAAATTTCGAGGACAAATTTTTTATAAGGAGGGGAGAAATTGTAATATCCTAGTTTGATTATTGTATTGTGAAATGTGTTACACATGCATTTTATAGAGTATGCTCTATTTATGGTGTACTAGAGTAATTTAAGCATTTAAATGTATTATTAAGGTTATGATGGAGATCACAGATAAACTAGAGATGGTCCTGGCGTCGACTGAAAATTTCTCAGAAAATTTCTAAAAACTTTGAAAAGCTACGTAATGAGTCCAAATGAGCTTTTAAAGCCCTAAAATGTGTTTTGAGGATTTAGGTGACACTTTTGACTGAAATTCGAATGATTTTGGTGAATAGTATTTTCGGATGGATATTGAATTCCAGTGAATAGTATTTTCACTGGAATAGTGATTTTGGGGACCCAACAAAAAAAAAGGAATAGGTATTAAAGTCTAATGACATTGAAATGGATCGAAAATAAGTCTGATCAGGTAGATCTTGGGAGTTTTAAAAGTTTAGGGTTAAAATGCCCTTTTTGGAGAATAATGGGTATTGAGGATTTTAAAACCATTCGAAATTTTTTAAAGCATCCAATCAATAAGTATTGACCCTAATTTGAGTATTTTAGGATCAATTTGATGATAAAAGGGTTGTGGAATATTTTTGGAATTTAATTCGGTTAGTTGGTGAATTAAATGCATTAAAGAGCAATTTGGTCTTTTTATAGGCATTAAAGGACAATTTGGTCCTTTTGTATTCATTAAAGGGCAATTTGGTAATTTTTTTAAGAAGTTAGCGGATTGATGAGTCATTAAAAGAGAACCAATTAAATGGTGTCAAATGGTAGGGATAAAAGTGTAAATATGAGACAATTTGGTAAAGTTTTAATTATAAGATATTATTAAAGATAAAGGTGTAATTATAATGAAAATGGTGGAAAACTTGTAATTAAGCAAAATGCTCATCTTCTTTAAATGAGGGCGGCTGACCATTAACAAAAAATGTAGTGAAAGTGAGAGACCAAAAAAAAAAGATTAGGAATAAAAGGAAGGGTGATTCACGACCAAGAAAAAGGAGAAGAAGGAAGCTACCATTTTGATGGGTTTTGGAGCATGATTTGAAGAGACCTTCATCAAGACTAAGTGTTCTTCAATTGTCCAAAAGATTGAAAGAAAGTAGTAAGTTTTCCTAACCTAAATTTCTAGTTTTGCGAGTTTTGCATGGAATGGATTTATGTAAGATCAATGGTGATTTTAACTTTCTATGGAGTAAATAATAAGTTTGGAAGAGTTTATGGGTTGAAAACAAGAAATTCAATCAAGTAATTAAGCTTGAGAGAATCTGCCATGCCTAGGGTTTTTAGTGTGGTATGATCCAAAAGTCAAATTTGATTGAATATGATAAATGAGATAGCCACGTTTAGTGAAATTCTGTCATAGGTTCTCACTTCACTTGAACTAGTCCCAATATTTTGGCCATAACTTAGCCTACATACCTCCAAATTAGGATCTTCCAATTGTAGCTGAAACCTAAGACATAGTACTAAAAATCTCTAAAAGAGACCTAGACCTAATTCTAGCTTAATGATATTGAAAATTGAGATTGATTATGATAATTTGATATTATCCTTATGTTGAAGCAATTTGTGATATTTGGTATATGTTTCATGATTTAGAAGTTGAAATGACATGATTTTTGATACTATAGAAACTAGAGACATAGGGGAGCATAGGTCTAACAGACTTCAAAACCTAATTTGAATGTTTGATAGGTAAAAATTAAGGAAAAATCGGAGGTATGGATTCCGGAGATAGGTCATGACCATGACTCATAATGCATGATTGTCATATAGTGAACTAAATTAGGTGAGATGTGTTTTGAAGAAATTAGTAAGTTAGAATTGGTAAAATATGATATTTAAGTGACTTTTGAAGTTATATTTAGAAACAAAGATCAATAGGTTAGCTTACGGAAGTAAGCAGTTTACGTGTTACACGATTAAATACTAATCTCGAATTTAGTTAAACCGAACTATAGTTTTAATGTCTTATTTATGAATTTGAAAATAAATGCTTAAACAAAATTTGTTTTGTGTAGGTAAAGGAGAGGTACCAAACGAGTGAGTGTGCTTGGCGATAAGTTTGCAAAACAGTGAGTGTATTTTAATTGTTTGATATGAGTAAATTTTTTGCAAAAAAATTAATGACATGTGAGTGTTCTTTAAACCAATTTTATGCAAATAGTTTCTATTTATGGAGACTAGCAAGTTATGAGTGTTCTTTAAATTGATTTTACACTAATGGTTTTCATTTGATCACAAAATGAATATTTATGCTGAATTTTATGCATATGATTTTTACAAATGAATATTGCTAGCATAAGATTATACTTTAGCAATATATGAGTTTTAATTTGAAAGTTAAATTTTATATGATTAGGAGTTACATTGAAAAATTCAATTGTGAATCCTTCCATACTTGATTTAGAAAATAAGATGAGTTATAAATGTAAGAGTTGCTTTTGCCTATGGTACACCGCTAGGCTTTATACATATTATTATACTGGTATATTTATAGCGATTAACCTATTATACGTAAGCAATGTAGAACTAGCTCTATAAATAGTGGTCAACCAGTTACGAGTAAGCGATATAGAACTAACTTTGTGAATTGTTATAGGTAAGCATTGCAAAACCAACTCTATAACTACCAGTCAATAGCAGTTAACTTGTTGCGTTTAAGCGATGTAGAACTAGCTCCGTAACTAATAGTTAACTAATCACAGGTAAGCGATGCAGAACGAACCATTTCTATGACCTTAGGCTTAGTGTACAGTATGGTAAAGAAACTAATGGTGGGCTACGTTGAATAGGAAAAGTCATGAAATAATAATGCCGCCACTATTTTTTGAACGTAATTTGAGAGGCATCGTATGGTACCAAATCTAGTGGTTGGCTTATTTTCAGTATAAAAGTTTTCAGAAAACCTATTGCCACCACTGTTTATTGATTAAGGAACAAGGAAAAAGGAAAATGGAAATTTTTATATGATAAGTTTAACTTTGAAAAAGCCTTTCAAAATAATATTTTAGAAAAATTGAAATTGTGTTTTACGAAATATTATTTGAGTACCAATTGTTATGATACACGAATGAATTGTTATGACAAGTATTTTACATGAGCTTTACTACTGTATGGGAATACTTTAGTTATGTTGTTATTAAAAGTTTAAATTTTTAGTATACTGATTAACACTAATTAAGCTTGTTTAACTCACCCGTATTTTTTATGTTTTTAAATAAACCACCCCAGGTATGCATATAGATGCTGCAGTAATTGAGACTCCACCACAAGAATAGTTATATCATCTGGTGCTATTGTGCTTGTGTTTTCTTTGTTACGTATGAATTTTCTTGAAATTGTCATAGTTACTTGTATATATGTTGTAAAGTATTTATAGAAATGGTTTAAAAGTGTGATCTTGTAAACATCTTTGGGATTGTAAATCTTTTTTACTTAATGAACTATAAGGGCTTCGATCCTTAATGATGTTCTTAAAATTTTGAGACTTATACATTTATGGTTGTTTGAGATGTGGACTTGAGGTCCCATTTCAAAAATTGAGATGCTATATGAAATATTAGAAGTGCTTTAAATTGTGTTATGTAGGTTTTGAAAATTTTTGGAAGGTCAAAATGCAGCTGTTGTGTTGCTGAAATTTTTAGTAAAATGATTGGAAAAAAACTTCCACTATTTTTCACGCTTTTAGCTTTTAAAGAATGAAAGGTATTTAATAGTTGAATGACTAGGCGTTGTGGGAACCCTTCGATTGAGTTATCTATCGATTGGAGGGCTATTGTGAGGTTCGAGAAGGAGAAATCTAGGATGGGTCCTTTTATTTTTGTTATCTTCCCTTTCACTTTCAGGACATTCTTTTCTCCTTGTTCTGAAGGAGATAATGGTTTCTTAATAGCTTTTAACTTCTTTTTTAGACTCTAAGAATAAAGAATAAATGTCAAATACGTATATTTATATACGTACAATATCACCTATAATATAAAATATACTACCATATTATTCTAAATATATTACTATATTATTGAAAATTTGCCACACAAAATATACCATAATAAATATTTCTCCTTGGAGGCTGGATAATACCACAATTTGTTAGAGGCAACTCTAGGCATGCCCATTATGCATGCACACGACTTATAAAAGAAAATTTTTATGTTTCCAATTTGATTTGAGCAATATTAGGTATGCCCATGACTTATGGAAGGTTATATTTCTAATATGATTTTGGCAACTCTAGGCATGCCCATCAAGTGTGCACATAGCTTATGGAATAAAGCCTTCTATTTTCAATTTGATCTTGGTGATTTTGGGCGTGCTCATTAAGCATACCACCGAAATCCCCCTCTCCATACTCCACTTAATAACAAATTATTTTATATAACATTACATTACCATTATTTATGAATAATTAAGATAAAAATGTTTAACAATATACAAATGACAAAAATTATCCTAACAATGCATACAATAAATTACTATTAAAATTGGAAATTCCCAAAAAATTTGTAAGTTAAAATATATTGAAGAAAGAAAGCTAACTATGACTATACAAGGGATGTAGCTCTGACAGAGTAAGCCAACAATATAATAAAATTACTAAACCATAAAAGAATAAAAAAGTAGACTACATCAGATGAGAGAAATGCTTAGAAAATTGCTTTTACCACCAATTAAAGATGAAGAAAAAAATTAAATATGAATATGGATGGAGGAAGGGAAAGATAATGAGAGAGTTACCATTTCAGTAGATCTCTCTCAAATTTAAAGTTTCCATTCAAGTTTCTCTCAAACTTTTGATTCCCCCATTTTACTTAACAATGGTGATGATGATAATAATGGAGTCACATAGACACAGACACAGACATACACTCACTTCTTTTTATTTTTCCTTAATAGAGTCATGTTCTCTCACACTTAATGGTTGAAGAAGATGAACATGCAAGCTTAATGAAAGAAGAAAAGATGGAGACGGATACGATGGCCACTTGTGGGCCACTTAGTCAACTCCTATACATATTTACATTTATCATATATTTTTCTTATTAAAGAAATCATAAAGATGTGTAAAATATATTTAAAATTATTTTATTTAAAATAAAATTATCAATAAATTATTTTTTAAGTATAAAATAGTTAAAAAGGATATTTTATTTCTATTCTAAAATTTATGTAAATATAAATTTAATTAAAAATATATAAGATAAAGTCTTTAAGTTCTCATATTTAAAAAATTTAATTAATATTCAAAATTAAGAGAACTAGATGCTTGTAATTTTTTGTGTGTGAATTGTGACTAAATCACCTAAATTAACTAGTTAATGGAGCAATATGCTCATTTGTATGTAAAGAAAAGTGCATAAGCTCAATATTCAAATGGGTTAAAGAAGAAGGTGTAAAATCGATTTTTATAGTGGTTCTAATACCATTCTCACCAATAGGACTAGTGAATAAGGTTCGTTCTATTGAAATTAGTTTAATATAAAAAAATCAAACACAATAACATAAAGAATGATACAAATTGCCATACTCACTGAAAAGAAATGATTGAGGGTGATAAGATTCTAGGGTTTAATTGCTACTAGCAAGCTAGATAAGATCACAAGTTTTTAGATAATCTAAAATAATAATTACTTTAAAAATATTGAAGAGTATCTCTCCAAGGTTCTTAATTAATCAATAATAATGATAAAAGCCCTCTTTACAGCTATAAGATAGCCTTTCGTAGATATATAATTCTAAAAACATAAAGATCCTAAGAACAAGAGTCTTAAAGAAAAGTAATAACCTTGGCATAATAATCTAAGAACTGGTGTCTAAATCCACCTTGCCCTACTCTTTCCTCCTTACTTACTTCCTTATCTTTGGACAAGTTTTTATTTTAATTTGAGTCATGACCAAAGTATAAGAAAATATTAGTAGTAAAAGCACCCCCTCATGTATTTCTCTCGAAATTCATTCTATTCACAACATAAACTTTTAAATAAAGCTATAATGCTAGTTTTAGTCTTCCCTTTTGTCAATAACACGCAAATAAGCAAAGTTGAACAAAAATAAACAAGACAACATAACTAGATGCCAAAAAAGTAAGAAAACTAAAAAATAAAAAATAAAGCTTGATAGAACCTAATTAATGAAAACTAAAAATAAAAAATCAAGCTTAATATAACTTAATTAGACCTAATAAAGAAGAAGTTGAAAAAATCGACAAGAAAGAATTAAACGTTAAGAAAAAAAGGAAGAATAACTAGAAAATAGATTTTTTATGGTACATATAATACCTTTTCCTTATCAAAATAAGAATAATCCTTACTTATAATGATAATACAATTTCCAAATCCTTATGTATGCTTTCAGTGAGAACTTTTAAGGATTCTCTTGACAAAACCTAGCCAATTTTTTTCTTTCTTTTGTTTGTTTCTTCTTTTTTTCTATTAACTTATAAAATCAAGACACGAAAAATAAGAAACTAAAAAATAATATGCTTTTATAATCTTGTCCATAAACAATATGAATAAGGAAATTGAAGGTATGGTACGAAGACACAAAAAATATAGAAAACATAAACAAATGATATTAATAACAAAATTGAATATAGAAGATGAATTTGATACTAAATTCTAAAATGATCCTTACTAATATAACTATTAGAATCCAATATCAATATGAATAGGACCAAAGACCATTTTATTGAATCAAGTTTGATCCAAGAAAGTCAAACACAAAAATATAAAGAATGATATAAATCACACACTCATAGTAAAGAAAGATTTGGAAGTGATAAGAGTTTGCTAGTGGCTAAATGAGATTAAAAGTTCTTAAAGAACCTAAAATAAGAGTTGCTCTAAAAATATTGAAGAAAATATCTTCAAGATTTTTGCTTAATCAATAATAATGATAAAACTCTCTCTTTTCATCTATAAGATACCTTTTTATAGGCATATAATTATAGGAACAAAAAAACTCTAAAACTATAATTCTATAAGGAAAATAATAATCTTGACATAATTTAATTATGAAATAAATAGCTTTAAAAAATAAATCAATTCCTATATAAACAAAAGTTTGAAATTTAAAAACTATCAAAATCAAGAGTCGAGTACATGTCCAATATACAAAGTCGATGTTGGTTTGTTCTAGAACTTCAAGAGTGAGAAATACAAATATATCCAACATTTGTATCACTTTATATTCAACATTGGTTTGCTTTTGAAACTTTTTCTAGATATAAACATAAGTAATATGGGACCAAAATAGGTCCATTTAGAAGATGTCTCCAACATAGTACCAAATAGATGTTATGTTACCTAATTCTCTAATGTTCTTCAATATTCTCTAACATCTATCAACTTTTGGTGTTTGATTTAAACTATTTGCGACCTTTCTAAGCACTACTTCATGTCTTTCTCGTTTAGAAGCTTGTGTTACTTAAGTAAATGCTTGATTCCCATTAGGTTTATTTAATAATCTTATCATACTTTATTCCTTAAGATTCATTTAGAAAATTTCACTAACTTCTTCTTTTACTTGTGTAAAATAATCTTTGTGCATTTTTATTACGAAAAGAAGAACATGTTGCATGCCTATCTTGAAGATGAAGAAGGATTTGAACATAACGATTATCCGACATAAGCTCAAAACCAACCCCTAATTTAATTATAAAACAATGTATACTTTTCTTACTCACTTTAATACTCTAGGGTTAATATCACTTTATAATGACTGCTTAATATTTTCAATACTTTAAAACTCTTTTAAATATAATTCGACAATCATCAAATATCACTAAAAATATATGTAAAAATTGTAATGCGAATTATTTATATTAAAAACGAATTCAAGTGAGTATTACAAACACAAACTAATCATGTCATATCAGTTAAGCTAACCCATGTTTGGTCAACCTATGCATCTTTAGTTGACTTATCAATCAACTTACATATTAGAAAATAATCTATAAAACATATTGATTAAAACATCCAACTTCAATCATGGAGGACAAGTAATGTACTTTAAGATGATAATAAAAATACATCAAATGCTTGTTAGGTCGACTTATATCCCTATAAGTTGACCTTACAACTTCTAAGGATCAGTTTTAAGTATCAAAATTCTAACACATGTCAACTTAACCTCCTAAAATGTAGTTATTTTAAATCTTTCTAAGTTCTTTTAAAGATCATATGATATTTAGACAAGATTTTGAATAGAACACTTCTTAAAAGTTCCCTAAAGATAATTTTCAAGATCATAAGATTTTTATTTTAACTATTAAAACTAATATCTTTTTATTTTAAATAGACATATATAATAAGTACAAAATATGATATTATCATACATATTGAGCCTATAAAATATTAAAATAACTAGCATAAACTTATAAAAAGGATTGTATTAAAGAATTATATTTAGAAATATTTTGATTTCTCCTTGTTCTTGATCTAATTCATTTTAACTTGACTTATTCCTTAACATTCCATTTTGTTCAATTTGCTTCTTCATGTATCTTTCGAATTGATTTCATAAATTTCTTTATTTTACTATATTTAAATTATTAAAAATAACTCATAGTGATAATATACTTTGTTACTGCAAAAATATAGATTGAAACTTATCTTACTTCAACCTCTTTTTCTCACAAATTATGTATTTGCAATTATCTTTGAGTTTTATATACAAAATTTATTTATATATAAATAAAATAAAAATGATTGAAAGTATTGGTGGAGTATTCTCATATTTTTTAAGTACGAAGTTCTTACATGTTTCACTATGAATCAGAACGTTTGCTTTCCTTTAATCAGGTTTGTATTACTCGTACATATGTACACCTCTCTTAAATAGGTCGCCTTGTTAATTTGTACATTAAACTTTCGTGGAGAATGAATTACCATGTATAATATATTGAGCACGATGAATGTTTAATTTAATATCAGAATCAGTTTTTTCACTACAACAAGGTAGCACTTTGGCTTCTTTTTTTGGCAACGATTCAAAAGTAAGAATTTGACAGTGATTTTTGAAATCATTGCCGAAGGCTAATGATTAAGTAACATCGTCGCCAAATGTTTAGCCTTTGGTGACGCTTTCCAAAATCATTGCAAAAGGTTTACCCTTTTGTGAAGATTTAGTAATATCATCGCCAAAAGGCTTATCCTTTAGTGACGATTTCATAAATTATCACGAAATGTTTAAGTAACCAAATAACTCTCTTATTTATAATTTTGAATTCACTAAGTTTGAATCGATCATTTTATGACTTAACATCATATTGATCAAAATCAAATTTAATATTATTGATAATCATTCTAAGTCTAAAAAAAATTAGCTAACAACAATGCCAAATCATTTCAATAATTTATGAAATTATAAACTCAAAATTAATTAATATTATATGGATTCATAATTTTTATTTTTCTCTTTAAAATTATATGATTTGACAGTTTCATATGGTATCACAAAATTTTCAAGTAGTTTTAACATAAAGTTTGTAATGTAATGATATATGATTCTTATAGAAAAATAACAAATAATGATATATGGTAAGTAATATAATATAGTGATATATAATAAGTAATATAAGATTTTAATTAGAACTTTAACAATTCTTATAGACAAAACAATAAATAAAGAGAAAAAGATAATGAAGTTCACACTTATTCTATCAAAGAGAAAAAGATATAATTATTTTTCTAAATTCTAAATGACATGAGACTCAGTAGATAAGGTAAAGGAGTTCTCTATGTTTAGATTCCGAAGAAGGCTCCTTTCATGTTTGAAGGTATCAATTGAAACAGACAAAGATCTTCCCTAACAGTTGGTTTATTGACACCCTTTTTCAATAACTTCTTGGCTTTAACCAAATTAGCACAAGATACATTGAACAATTTCCTTGATGCAGTATGCAACATTGAATTAAATGAATCGCACATACCATACATTTCACCTAAGGAACAAACAGTATAAAACAATAACCTTAATTTCTTCACAATCCTTTGGAAAATTAAATCATAAAAACTAAAAAAGTTAAATCAAATGATATAAGGAACCTATAATCAAATGCATGTATACCCAACTGAATGACTCCATCATCAATTTAATGAGCAGGTATAATTTTCAAAATTGATGATTGTTCCAAAATAATCGATTTGCCTAATCTTGTACGAATCATCAGGACATCACCACGGCCTCTATTTTCATTGACGTTCTCTTGAAAATTCAAGGAAAATTACATAACACATAGTATATACAATCACATGTTCATCTAATATATTCTTAAGAGAAAATGAGATACAGATAATAAAGAAGGAGAGCTAATTCTAATGATACTAAAAATGTTGAAGAAGAAGATTGGCCATTGAAGGAAAACAGTGATTAGACTTTAGTGAGCAGATTTGTTGTGTATCGATTTGTTCTTCAGTAGGGAGAATTCTGTCACATACCTCACATCGGAGCTCATTTTTGCCATCGAAAACTGTTTTCCATTTTAAGATTTCACGATGAATTTTTGTTAACAATTTTATTTCAAAAAGTCAATAGAAATAAAGACAAGTCATAGATATAATCAATATACAAGCAAAGTGTATAATTAAATAAGGATACAAAAATTTATATGAAGTTATATGCAATTAACAAAATATTCACAGAAGAAGCCAAGATCCTCTACACAAGCACATTCTAAGTTTGCCACTCATCCTTAAAGATTAATAAAATTAAAGCACATTCTAAGGTTGCAATCAATAAAAGTAGTAGTAAACTCCTTGTTAATATGAAATAATCAAATAATAAAAGTGAAGTACATGGGTTAGGTTGCTCTTATATCGAATAATCAATATGTTGCTTAATGGTATGAACATCACTTAAAAAATAACACTTAATAATTATTTTCAGTACATCACAGAGTCTAACGATTACAATCTATTTCAGCCTCGTAATCATCTATCAATGAAAAATGTAATATAATTGTTAAACATAAGGGATTAATTGATTAAGGCTAAGAAATTGCACAAATAGATTCTTTCGAACACACTACCTATGTTGACATTAGTGTATATAAGCTTAGAAATACTAGTACAAACAAGGGCAACCATTATATGAATGCTTGGTTGAAAAACAAAGACAAACATAAATTGTTGATGAGTAAAAATTATAGTATATTTTACATTGTTTTAAATTATTTACATAACACTTTCAGGTCAAATTGTTGCATTTTCTTTTTAATCATTAAGTTATTTAATTTTATACTTTATTGCTGAATATAATCTAATTTGTATTAAATATTGTTTTTATATGATTGATGGAGCTTAAAGAACCAATAAAATGAGGTAGCAAGAAAAATAAGAAGACAACGACCAAAACACCATCAGCACAAGAGAGTAAAAGTTCAAAAAGACAACACAAGTAGATGAAAGAAAAATCAAGAAATAACACCAGCTGCTGGGAGTCCAAAACATAAACAGTCAAGAGCCAAGAAAAATGAAAATAGCAGGAAAAGAAAATGCCAGCTGCACATAAGAAAATGATAACTCACAGCACAATCCGAAACGCAAGCAGGAGGAAATCAGAAAATGCAACGCTGAGGGGAGCAAGCATAAGCCAGAAAACGTAACACTGAGGGGAGTAATCATAAGCTAGAAAATGAAACACATAATGACATAGGAGGAACGACGTAGCAGAAAAAGGCGTAACCCATTAGCAGTTGGAGGAATAACAACATAGAAATAAAAGAAGCACATTAGAGGAGAGGAACAAAAAGCACAACATTGCAGAAAATAAAGAAACAAAGTAGATACTGATATAAACACAGCAACAATATGGCATGCATCTCATGTAATGATTACATAAAGATACATGCAAGTTAAAACAACGAAAGCATAACTGAATGAAAATACCTCCAGCCATTGTCCATCGGTGATGTCCAGCTCCACCGATGTTTGAATCTTCTATCCTCTTCCTTTAGCATGATGATGGTGTATGCTTAGTACTTTTTTGAGAATAGTGACCAAACAAGCTTACAAACTGTCTTTTAATACCTTTGCCCATCACAGAGGAGGTAGTACATCAAGCATAGTCGTTAATGTGTGTGTATAAGGGAAGCACATGAAGCATGGGCAAATGGACCATAGCACAAAAGGTAGGAAGGATTTTTAAAATCTTACATTCTCCCACTTGGTCCATTCAACCCAATACAGAACATAACGAGAAATTAGATATATGAATCATGGCGATAGGTCCTCTTACAGTTAGTATTATCTTCGATGTGTTACATATATATAATTTCTCATTACTAGCCCTTAAACTTGATGAATAAATCATATGTTTATTTGAGGTCCAAATTAAATGACATTTCTCAAAACCAATCAAAATATGTGTGCACAAAATATATGAGAAAATACAAACTAAATAAGAGTTTCATTGAAGAAACAAAAGTATAACAAAAATCACATTATGAAACCAAGTCCCATTTTGACTACGTGATCTTTAAACTGCTTAGGTGGCATACCTTTAGTTAAAGGATCTACAATCATCAAATCAGTGCTAATGTGCTCTATAACAACTTTCCTTTTCTTAACACGTTCTCTTATGGCCAAATACTTAATGTCACTATGCTTACTTTAACTTCCACTCTTGTTATTTTTATCCATAAAGACCGCAGCTGAGTTGTCGCCGTACAACCTTAATGGATTAGAAATTAAATCAACAATTCTAAGCTCATATATGAAACTCTTCAACCATACACCATGCGAGGTGGCCTCAAAACATGATACGAATTTAGCTTCCATAGTGGAAGTAGTAATCAGGGTCTGCTTGGCACTTCTTCAAGATACAACTCCACCAGCTAGTATGAAAATATAACCAGATGTTGATTTCCTTGAATCAATGCAGTCAGCAAAGTCTGAATTAGAGTACCTAACTACTTTCAAGTTCTCAATTCGCCTATACATAAGTATGTAGTCTTTTGTGCTATGAAGATATCTCATAACCTTCTTTACAGCTTTCTAGTGATCAATACCTGGATTACTCTGATATCTACCTAACATTCCAACAACATATGCAATGTTAGGTTAGGTGTAGACCTGAGCATATATAGGGCTTCCAATAGCTGAAACATATGGAATGTTCTTAATGTGTTCCCGTTCAAAATCATTCTTTGAGCTTTGATTAAAATTGAATCTATCACCCTTCACTATGGGTGCTACACTTGGTGCACAATCTTCCATCTGAAATCTCTCCAAAACTTTGTTGATATAGGTCTCTTGAGACAAACCCAGAATGCCTTGAGATCTTTCTCTATAGATCTTGATGCCAATGACATAAGATGCCTCACCCATATCTTTCATATCAAAGTTCTTTGAGAGAAATTGTTTCACTTCCTATAGCAAATCCTTATCATTAGTCGCAAGTAAGATGTCATCTACGTATAACACAAGAAAACAAGTCTTATTCTTACAGGCCTTCTGGTATAAACATTGGTCCATTATATTCTCTTCAAAACCGAATGAAGTGATAACCTCATGGAATTTTAAATACCACTATCAGGAGGCTTGTTTTAAACCATATATGGATTTATTAAGCTTGTAGACTAAATGCTCACCATTACTAAAAGAGAATCCTTCAGGTTGTTTCATGTAAACCTCTTCCTCTAGTTCACCATTGAGGAATGCCATTTTCACATTTATTTGATGTAACTCAAGATCAAAATGAGCTACTAATTCCATGATCACACGAAGAGAATCTTTCTTAGATACAGGAGAAAATATCTCCCTGTAGTCGATTCCTTCCCTCTGAGTGAACCCTTTAGCAATAAGTCTTGCCTTATGTCTCTCAATTTTGCCTTGTGAGTCTTTCCTTGACTTAAATACCCATCTACATCCTATGGCTTTTACACCATTGGGCAACTCAAAGAGATCCCATACTTGGTTAGATGCTATAGACTCCAACTCATCTTTTATAGCATTGTACCACAGGTCCGATTCCTTAGAACTAATGGCCTGTGAAAATGTTTCAAGATCATTTTCGGCTCTAATGTTATAATCTTACTCTTGTAGATACACTATATAGTCACTAAGTATTGCTGACCTTCTAATATTAGTAGATCTCCTCAATGTTGTAACATCATCCTCACGAAGAACCTGTTGCTTAATAATTTTTTGTTGTTCTTCATTTACAACTTAATCTACTGGATTAGTATTAACGACTTATGGAACTCCAGTAACTGCTTGTCTAACACCCGTTTGAACTTGAGGGGTGTGGATGACAATCTATCTATCACTTGAACTAGAGGGTTGAGCTTCACAATAGCCCTTTTTAGAAACCATGTCTAGAAAATGACCACTCCCACTAATCAAGTCATTCTCAAGAAATTTTGCATTTCTTGACTCCACAATTCTAGTACTGTGAGATGGACAATTGAATCTATACCCCTTGTACCTTTCATCATATCCAATGAAATACCCACTAATAGTCCTTGGGTCTAGCTTCTTCTCCCGTGGGTTGTAAATTCTCACTTCAGGCAGGCATCCCCAAACGTGTATATGTCTCAAACTCAGTTTCTAACCCTTAAATAATTCAAAAGGTGTCTTTGAGATAGCCTTGGTTGGAAGTTGATTTACTATATACACAGCCGTCTTTAGAGCTTCAGTCCACAAGAATTAAGGAAGTTTTGTGTTACCCTCATACTTCTTACCATGTCCATTAATGTTCGGTTTCTTCTTTCTGACATATCATTCTGATTTGGAGAACCAGGCATAGTATACCGGGCAACAATCCCATGTTCCTGAAGAAACTTCGCAAAAGGAACAGGTGCTTGTCCACGTTTAGTGTACCTACTATAGTACTCTCCACCTCTATCTGATCTCACGATTTTAATCAATTTTCCACATTAATTCTCCACTTCAGCCTTAAACATCTTAAAGGCATCCAAAGCTTCGTTTTTAGAACGAAGTAAGTAGAGCTACATATATCGCGAATAATCATCTATAAAGTATTTTAGACTATTTGCGTCCATATATGGACAATAAATATCTGTATGTATGATTTCTAACAAGTTTGTACTCCTCTTGGAACCCCTTTTAGACTTGTTAGTTTGCTTACCCTTAATACAATCTACGCAAGTCTCAAAGTCAGTAAAATCTAAAGTACTAAGTACTCCTTCACTTACTAACCTCTTAATTCTCTCAATGGAGATGTGTCGTAATCTACAGTGCCATAACATAGAGGATTCTTTATTCACAACACATCATTTCAATCCAGCAGTGACATGCATCGAATTATAGGTATCTTCATTTTGTAATTGAATGGAACAAAGACCATCAGATAATCATAACTAATAACTTCAGATCTATTACAGAAACTAAATCCAGAATCTAAAAAGTTAAAGGAAAAACCAAAAGGTACAAGTCTTGATATAGAAATCAAATATCTAGAGAAATTTGGAACATAAAAGGTAACACAAAATAAAGCTACTGCTCAAAACTAAACTATAAGTGCCAATGGCTTCTATATGTGAACTCATCTTGCTTTCTAAATAGATGAATTGTTCACTTCCCACTAGCTTCCTTAGGTTTTGCAGTATTTGAAACATGGATTGTAGAACCAGAGTCAATCCAACATGGTTATGATTAACATTAACCATATTAGATTCATAACAAACAAATGAAATTTGAGTACCTTTCTTCTCAAGCCAGTTCTTCAATTTAGCGCAGTCTTTCTTCATGTGTCCCTTCTTCCAACAGAAGAAACACTTAGATAGTTTCTTTATATCGGACTGAGGAGACACTTTGTCCTTTCCTTTGTTTTTGACATCATCCTGTCTCTTCTTTCCTGAAATGGTCAAATTGACCCTTTCACCCTGTTCCATCAACAACCTATCCTCTTTTTGTACACACATGGTGAATAGCTCATTAATCGACCACTTGTCCTTATGTGTGTTGTAAGAAATCTTGAAAGGACCGTATTGTTAACGCAGAGTGCACAGAATGTAATGCACCAGGAAAGATTCCGATATAGTAACCTCCAACACTTTTAGCTGAGTTGTTATGTCCTTTATATGCATGATGTGATCATGAACACTCTTTATTCCAGTGAGCCTCAAGGATGACAATTGCATAATCAAAGTGCTAGCAAGGGCCTTGTCAGATGTAGCAAATTGCTCATCAATGGCCTTCAATAGATCTCTGACATTACTATGTTGTTCGACAGAACTACGAATACCAGCAGATATCTTGGTCTTTATTAACATCACGGAGAGGTGATTGGATCTCTCCCATTTTTCATAAAGAGCAACAACGTAAGTACTGATCTCAGTCATACTCGGTGGTTCATCCTTCCTAATAGCATGGTCTATATCCATCCAGCCCAAATGAAGCAGAATTCTCTCCTTCCAGACCTTATAGTTGTCACCTCTCAATTCAGGAATATCTCACTTAATATTAGAAATATTCACAGTCTAACTGTAAATTAAGAAATAAAAATATATACTTATTATATATAATTCAAGGCCAATAATAATTCATGGTTTACCAATGTAAACCATGCATTTAATAGATTAATCTAGTGACATAAGACTTGCCTGTGGGATAAAGTTTTACTCAATTAGATTCATCTACAACTTTATGACAAAACTATTGAATTATATTCCTTTTCTTAATTCCTGTGGGTAGACTAAGAAATATAATTCTATATTTCATCCTAATTAATCATACAAATATAAAAAAATTCTTGTGGGTAGATTTCATCATATCACGTATGATTAATTACAATTGATGATTCAATGTGATCTTAAACTAAATATATAATCTTAAATAATTTGAGATGCTGTGGCTACTCCCAATTAATTAAAATCATATGATCACTCACATTACCTTAAGCTTAAATAAAGCCTAAACATTTGCATTAATTAACAAATAATGCAAATAAATCAAATAATAATGCATAAATTATTTAATCTAATTTTGCATGTATAATAATCACAAAAATTTATACATACCAAATTTTCAATTAATCACATGTAATTTGTGCAAAAATTAAACAATTATAATATGCATGTCAAAAACTTAAATTCCAACATAAGACATAGATAATTAAAAATTAATATTTTTCATAAAATACCCAAATGATTTTATAATTAAAATCATAATATAATGGGTTAGGTCCTAATTATTTATCACTAATATTAACATAATTAATATTAATAAAAATTTCAAAAAAATATATAGCAAGTCGTCTTTAACCTCCAGCTGGGTCAGGTGTGACCCAGCTGCAATCCTCTGGAGCCCCGACACACCAAACGAGCAAGAGACGCCAGAGGATGGATAAGGGTCGTCGATGGGACGACGTCAACCACACGACGTGCGTGAAATATTTTGAATCTTCTAGCCTCTTCCTTAAGTACAACGATGGTGTACTCAGATGTTTAGCGAGAATAGGGACCCAACGAACGTTTATAACACCGTCTCTATACCTCTGCCCATCATAGAGGAGGAAGCTCGGGAGTATGCCCGATAAAGTGTGGGTATGGGCAAGAACGTGTGCATGGACCATAGTTAGGTAAAATTTATTAAAAATCTTACAATTAAAACACCATCCAAATATCAATCATGCAATTTCACAAAACAAGCACTGCGAGGACTATCATAAATGCATGTAATATGCCATAAGTACCTAAACCTGTATACATATACTTAGATACAACGGTAATATTCACATTGACATTACAATAATGATTACACAAACTACATATGTACGTGTATATATATATATTTACCTCTTATAATATTGTTTAATTATCCCACAATTTCGTTCATTATATAAAGTTTGTTTTTCATCTTTTTTTAAAATGAAATAATACTTTGTTTATTAAACTTTTATTAAAAACTAATCAATGTATGTGACGTAAATATTACATATAGATTAATCAAATATTACAAACTTAACAATTAAATTTAATTTTTTAATAGAATTCAAGTCAAAATAATTTAAAATAATTATAGTATATTACTAATTTAAGTTGAACTTCGTTAATTCAAATCAAATTTAAGAGTTGAGTTAGTTCCTTATGTTAATAATTATCTAATTAATCCACATATAATGTTTAAATCACATTTTTTATTGTTTTATTTTGTAGAACTAATTATTTTGATTCAGAGCATTTACATACGAGAATAAAAAAGTCTATGCTTTAACTTTTTATGAATACGCTTTAACATATTTTTTTCTACGCCAGCTCATCAGGAGGAAGGAAATAAAAGATATTATAGTACATTAGCTTTTTTCCTTAACCTTGAAGAAGCTTTTCTCTTTTATCTGTAAGTTTCTTTCTTAAACACTGATTACAATATAAAGCAAGCAATTGAGGAGTGGTCTTTGCAAGAGGGAGAATTTGAAACAGTAGAATGGAAGGAAGAGGAAAGGAAGCTGAGTTAAAGAAGGAAAAGCCTCCTGGTAGAAGCTTAATAGACTTGGTGTTCTCTTGGTCTACTGAAGAGGTACTCAACCAAGATCTGTACAAAAACCAGGTTTGCAACAATATCTCTTTATTTTTGAAGCTATGTTTCTGATCATCAAGTGAAACTCAAGAACAGTTAGATTTTGTCTAGCATTTTGAAATGCAAACTTTCGGAACTAGAAATGGCTGTATCTATATGAATGTGTCATTTTCTTAATTCCTGTTTGGTTGATGACAATGATTGATTGTTAAATTGACGTTCAGTCAACGTTGACTGAAACATTTTATGAAACATTGAACCGCGGTTATTGGTGATGGATAAGTGTTTAAAGCATCTTTGTCTACCCCTATACTTCAAATCTTAAGAACAGAATGCCTGAACTCGTCTTCAGGATCTATATGTGCACATATTTGTTTTTCCACAGCAAGTTAGAGCATGTAGTAATGGTACTGGCGCTGAATGCCTCACTAACTAGCAGGTGAAAGGGATTCCAGAGACATTCTTGTCGACCTCAGATTACATGAGGTCGCTAATTCCTCCGCTTCTTGAGGAGACACATGCAGACTTGTCCTCAAGCATGAAAACGTTGGCTAATGCAACTGTTCGTCAATTCCGTAAAATCAGTAAATCGAAGAACTACAGAGTTCCCGGTGACTTGTTCTATGACATTCAATTGAAACCAATGGACAACATAAATGGACCACTACCATATAAACCAGAGGCTGGAGATCTTCTTGCGGTGTCAGATGTAAGACCGAAATCAGTATCTGATCTGAACAGACCCGGAAGACCTTATCTTGTTGCCTACATTCAGGGATTCAAAAATAACAATCCTGATATGCTCAAGGTGCTTGCATCAAACCCAATTCTAGTAGATGAAAACATGAAAAATAGCGGGGATCAAAGTACTGCCAGACCCATGGGAAAGAAGGGAGACACTCTATTTGTTGTTTTTCTTACTAACTTGACAACAAATATTCGCATATGGAGATCACTAAATTCAGAGCTGGAAGGAGGGAACATGAAAATTATCATGAGAGTGCTTCAAGGAGATCCAAATGTAAGAATCGTG
>JANIIA010114574.1:0-26901 GCA_027478495.1 Erythroxylum alaternifolium
CGACAGGAAGTTGATCGGGGATCGGCCGCCATCGGGCGCGGCCAGGAAGAAGCCGACGATGCCGTAATAAACTCAAATTTTGTAAAATTAAATATCTAAAATCTAAATTCTTATAAGAATATTCACGAATACTAAGATATATAATATTCATGCCGTTATAATTTTTTTAAAATCATGCCCTCGTAAGTTGTTTTACACATCAATAGCTAATACTAAACAACTAATTTTTACCAAACATCTTTAATAAACAACTGATGTTATCTGCTGGTTAAATCAGTTAATATAATCAGCTATTAGCTAACTACTGATAGAATCAACTAATATCTAATGCAACCTATTGTTTGCCAAACAGGGTGAAAATCAACTAATAGTTAATGCAATTAGCTTCTTACTAAACAGACCATAGATTTTCATGATTGTTGAGCACGTAATGGTTGTCTTAAATCCACTGTAATTTTGACAGTTTGGGTGATGTCAGTTTGAAACACTTTAGGGGTAGTTTTTTTAAATTTGTTAAAAGGTTATGATATTCGTTCGTAGGAAAACAATTATGACACCTGAAAATAGCTGGCTATTTTAGTTGATGAGAGGATCGATATTTTTAATATTCGAATATAGAACAGTTACTAGTTTTTATATTGGTGTAACATAGTTGATCGAAAGTTGAGGCCTTTGCTTCGAACTAACATGGTTACGGGCTGAGGTTAGATTGTGAGGCTCTACCTTTGTATAAATTATCAAGTAGGGTGTATAAAACTTTTAAAAGGTTAAATTTTGATTTTCATGTTAAAAGAAATGTACAATGATGGGTGGAGATTAAAAATATGTTCTTTTCGCGGGTACTGGGAAATTATGACGAGATGGATAAGTATTAAAATATGATTTTTCGTACTAGATTAATAAGTTCTTTTACAAGTTTGTTAAAAAAATTATTTAGAAATATTTTTACAAGTTTGATGGGTTGTCTTATGTCCAAATTCCATACAAAATTTGGTAAAATATTCACAATTTTTGTCGATTATAATTGGTATATTTTTTTTCCATTTCTATTAGAATTGTGCCCAAGTTTTAATGGTTGTAGTGATTTTATTTTATTAAATGAATTTTTTTAATATGTTAAACAAGTTTGTTAAATAAGTTGTTTACAGGTTTTGTACGTTTTTTATAGGATGTATATGTAATTTTCAAGCTTGATATCAGGATCTAGTTTTTGTGTGATAAACATGTATTGAATTGAACTTTTTTTAATTAATCACTCAAATATGCATGAATTTAGTTGGTCTACTTACAAAGAAACATAAAAGGATTATATTGTCTATAAATATTTAATTTTTTCCTTTTCCTTTTTATTATATTTTTATAATTATTCTTTGTTCAATCAATAAAAATATATACACGTTTTCTTCAATTTCTATCTTAATCTTTTCACTAAAAATTTTCACAATTATTTTGCTTTCGTAAGAAAAAAGGATAGTTAATAATCTTAAGAATTGTTTATTTTTTCTTACGTCAGGAGTTTCGGTCAATTTAGAGTAGTAATTAAAAATTGGGTTTAGAATTAAAGATTAGGAAGATTTAAAACTAAATAACGAAAGAAATTTGCATAAAAAGTGGAAAAGAACTAGAGTGCATAATTAAAGAAGAGGGATTGAATTGAAAACAAATAAATTAGATACAAAAATAAGCCAAAGTAGCGTACACAATATGTGACAATAAAATGATATTTAGCTTGCTACAGAATGCTGGAAAGACAAAAAAAAGAGGAGTTGAAACACAATGCACTAAACTATAAAGACAATCTAATATGTTTCCTCAAATCAAAACAATAACATGACACATCTGTTAAATGATGAAATAAGGAAATTGCCCTATTGAACAAAACGATGGTAAGAAAAGAAGAAAACATAACCAATTTAGTAAAAAGGATGGAAGAAGAGCACAAAATCCACAACAAGATAAATAGGATAAGCGCTAACATTTAGGGAAGGATAAAAGAACAAACAATTTTGTCTATCTTTAGTGCATGTGACTGCTTCTCATTAGGCATTTTGTTAATCATTTAAATCATCATCATTTTTGTAGGGTCAAAGAAAAACAAGGTGAAAAGTTAGTGGCCATCCAATGAAATAGAAAAAAACAAAACTTAAATTCCCACTATTAACTATTTCCTCAATCATAACCATAAATTTTTATTAAAAATTTTATCTTAATTATTGGAGTAGCCATATAAAAGAAAATTGGGGAAAAAATTATAGTTATTTTATATGTTTTGTCTTCTCTTTAAGTACTCTTGTCTTAATGTTGAGTTATTCATGTTGTTGTCTAACTTTAATCTTAATTCACTTATGGATGACTTAAGTAAGCCTACTTATGAGTGGATCGTAGCTTAGGTAGATGGGTTAAATAAGGTGCTTAAGGTGACCTATATGATCTTCCTACTGTAAGGATGAAACATTTCATGGGATTTTACAAAGCATATTGTATTCAAATAGGTGTTAGGTGTAGCACACCACTACTATAAAGCATATGCCTAAACATCCAGTGGACATTTAAGAAAATGCCTTATGAAATGGCATGTTAGAGCAATTATATTAACTTATTATGGCATCACATATAACACAAGTATTCAAAAGATTAACCTTTCCCATTTCATTCACAAACATAACGTACATTATAACATTACACTTCATAATCCATATATTTATAGTACCAAAACATTTGAGAGTTTACTACTCTTTTACAAAATGGTCTACATGAAATGAGAAACCAAATAAACACAATCTGATAAACTCTTTGGATATCAACTGACTAGACTTTTGAGGCATTCTTGATTCCAAAATTGACTGAACTAGACTTCTATTAGTTTACCTTAGGAGCTAGGTCTCCCTTGTACCTGAAAATCAATATTGGAATTTTGATAATTTTGTGAACTCGGTGAGTGAACCATCATCGATGTGCTCACTCATATCAAAACGCAAGGATAATTCACAATCCAATTCATAAGCAAATCATATAATCCAAGTTGGAATAATTCGTCACATTTAATCATGCTTTCACAAATACAACTTGTATACAATATTTCGCATCACTATTTTAGAACAATCCAATAATTCAATTCAAACATTCATATGATACATATCAAGTTATAAATGCAAATGTGCATGTGACTCCATTCATTTTTACTTTGTTATGACCGATTGCCTATTTACTGTCCCGTATCTATTGTGGATACCGAGCTCATTAATAACTGAGCCTATAGCTCTTTGTGCACATTTCTGAGCTTTATATTCTTTTTCACACTGGTCACTCCAATTACAACTCCTTTATCTAATCATGCATAACAATGTGATGGAATGCATCATATCACATAACATTTTATCAATAACTTTCATTCTATGTGCACAGTCATTCATCATATTCAACGGATATGAGTCTGAAATTCAACATTTAGTTGAGTACACATATTTTCCAAATTCACATACAAATAGAAAGCATTCCCAATATAATCCTAAATATCAAACTCCTCGGATCGTCAATTTTTGGAATTATCACAATCACATAAGTAATGATTCAATAACTGAATTTTAAACAGAAACAAATCAATCATGGTGAGAAAACATCTAGGTTAACTTACAGTACACTCCAGATAAGTTATTGCCTTAACGAACCAGCAATGTCTGGATGTTGACGTTCGATTTGTGGTTCTTTAGTCATGCAATACATACATATTGTACACATATTACTAATTTGATCAATCATATAAATATTCAATCATGCACATGTATATGTGTCATGTTTAATGCATGCTCAATTGACTTTCCCTAGGTATGTATCCTTAATCACGAATCTTAACCATTCATTCAAACATCATAGCTCGGATATAATTAATTTGCAATTTATATTTATACCTCAAGTAAACTTGATTATTCAAAATTCATCAATCATTCATTCACCAATCATTTTCTAGCATTATATAATCACACAATATCCTACTTCTCATTCATTCATACCTAATTCATTTTACTCGTACTTTTTGAATCACGTTTGCATTCATAAGAACACCTTTATTTCTTAGACAACTCATAATTTTCAAATTTAGATACATTGATATCAAACAATCATTTCCTTAAATTATAACATCAAATAACAACTTGAACTTATCAAACACTTAATCAACTAATCCAACATCAAACTAGGTTCATTTTAAGCCTCAATCAAGTCCAAATGTTCCAAAGTAAAGTAACTTATCCTTAGTTGATTTATTAATCACATAAAACAGAAAATTTTATTTCCAAAGCATTTCCCACGATCGTGAAGGACCTTGCCACGATTGTGGGATGAGTGAACCGAGTGTTCACTCTCCATTCTTATTCAATTTCTGCAGATATTAACACCTACATACCAAATCCTAAATATCTTCTTAATAGTTCATTAATTATACTATAATTCCTTATCAAATTCACCCCAATCCTAACTCAAAATCATCCATACAATAACTCATAGACTATTATTTATCATGTACACAAAAACGGAACACAAGTGTATCCATTTATTCATTAAATTCAAGCACAGTTCATTAACCACCATTATCACAATCCATCATCATAATCTTTCTATTAAAGCATGCCATAAAGAACAACACTTTACTTACTTGTTTAGCTCAAAAGCTTTTTCAATTCATCAATCTAACCTAGCCCTCCAAGCTTGCAAGATCATCACAATTGAAAGGTGGAATAAGTTGGATTTTTAGAAACAAGAAGAAGACAACAAAATGTTGGAGTGGAAAAGTGAAGGATTTTGGCAAAAACTTAAAAGTTGTGAGAGTTTTGTGTGAGCGTCGAAAAGGAAAGAAGAAGAAGAAGATAGAATGTAACAAATGAAAGAGAAAATGGTCTTCCATGTGTTTGTGTCGTGCGATAGGTGTGCAGTAAGTGTTATGACACTTGTGACATCAAGAACTATGCTACATGTCTTCTACTTAAACTACCAATTGTCACTTAATAATTAGTCCATTTGTCTCTCAATCTGTAAGCCATTTGTCATTCAATCTCCAAGCCATTAGTCACTCAATTATCTAAGCCATTTGTCACTCAATCCTAATGTCACGTGTCACTTATTGCCACTACCACGTGTCAACTAATCCTGCCACTTGTCATTTTTCCTAGTCCAAATGTACATATTAATTCATCACTCTCCCAATTTTAACAATTAATTCCAAAATACTAGTTAAAATCAATCAAACCAAAAATCAAGACATAAATAATATGCAATAATCATTTTAAAATTTTCATAACCTAGAATATGTTAATTGAGTGCATATATACAAAATCATAATTCATATGTGTATGCTAATAATATGCATGTGAATGAAATGCATTTTATAAATTCTCAAATGATAAAACTCATATGAATCAATAGCCTGAGACTCTAACCCTCAGTATGAAAAACATGTTGTTACATTAGCAATGGTAGAGATATGGGTTAATTAATCAGATAATAGATGCTAGCAACTTGAGAGAGTGTAGTTTTTGTTTCTAAGCAGTCCTGTCAGGCTAAAGAATACATTTAATAAAAAAATTAATTCAGGAAATCAAAAGTGCTATTAGGGGTAGTACTCTATTATGCTTAAAAGGTTTTAAAAAGACCTAGGCTATCCTACTCGCAAGTATACGAGATAGTTATAGTTGATAACCCAAGGTCGTCTCCTACGGAGGTGAATTGATCAACTTAAATTAAGTTTGAATTAAGAATACAAATAAAAACAATCCATTCCTAAACATTCTATCTCTATTGTTGAGTGAAAGCTTTTAAGGATAATTACAAAATTAAATTGAAAAGTAGAAGGAATCAATTAGGAGCAAAGACAAATAGATTAATTGAAATGGAAAAACTCTTGAGAATTAATTTCACTAATTTAATCTCTTATGTATGATTAAGGGAAAATGATTGGATTGTCGTCTTACTAAAATTAAAAGTTAGGTTCTAAATCGATTCGAATAATGAACTAGTCTGACTTTCGTATTCAACAAGATATTATCCGAATTAATAATGAAAACTCGACTACCAATTATCACTTAAGTTAATATATTTCTAGTTCTTAACCTAAGAGTCCATGGTTTCTTGATCCATATTAAACTTCATCTTTCGAATCATTATTTAACACTAAAATGATGCAAAGTTTGGCCATTCTATTACATCCATTCAGTTCATAAACTACAATAATAAATAAGACAATAGATCCGTAACTCAATCATGCATATTCAACTAAATAGTTACATTAATTCTCGAGAAAAGAGATCAGCCCATCACGAATATCACCACATTCATCATCATTAAACACTTTAATCGCATGTTACTATCAACAAAAGTATTAAAGAAATAATAAAGCAATGAATACTGAACGGATTATCAAAAAAACAAATAACAATTGGCTAAACTAATAAGAGTATAAGTCAATTAATAACAAATAGTAAAATGAAAGAAACAAAGCAACAAATGAGGAATAAAATAGGTAAACAAATCATCGGACGAAGAGTTGTGGAGATCTCTAGTCCCTCTCAAGCTTCTAGGTTTGGCTCTCATCTTCTGCTTTAGCTTCTTCCCCAAATGAATGTTCACTCAAGTTGAATGAGATTCAACTCTAGCTCTCGCTTTCGGCCTCTCCCAAGCTTCCACCTCTGTGTTGTTTTGTTCTTCTTCCTGACTCACTCTATTTCCTTTCTCTATTTATCTTTTTTTTCTATCTCTCTGTGCCTCCCATGTCTGTAATGTCTCTGTGTGAGTGAACGGATGAAACAGTGAATGAAAGATGATTTTTCCCTTCAGCCTCTACCCCTCTTTCCTTTTATTAGACTCTTTTTTTCTAGGGTTTTGCGCTTGATCCTCTTCAACTACCATGTTTTAAACATGCGAATAAAAATTAAAACATTTCACGGTAATTCATGGGTGTGACTTATATGTCACACTTGTTCATGTAAGTCACAGGCGTGACTTGCTTGTCATGCCCGTGCATGTAAGTCATGGACGTGCATGGGAAGTCACGGGTGTGACTCCTTTGTCATACCTATGCATTAACCATGCACTGTGGTGACAAAATCATAACATTTAATTTAATTAAATGTTATGCACTTTAAGTTGATGATTTATCACCACCGTGAGGTGGTGATTTATTCTTTTCTTTTTTTCTTTCTTTCCTCTTTCTTTCTTTTTTTAAATTTCATGCAAAATTTATTTGACTTTAGTGTTTTTATGCAAAATTCATAAAATAACCCAATTAATATTCATGCAATATTCACACCATTTTCATTCAATTGATCTCACATTTGGATCAAAACATGAAGAAACCAAAATCAAGATATGAAGGCAATTAAAAGTAATAGAAATTAGAAACAACAAATTCCCCCTCACTTAAACCGTGCTTATCCTTAAGCATAATAAAGAACACTAGACTATAAAAAAATAATGAAAATAACAAATTTCCAAAATAATAGTCAAAGATATCAGCAATCAATTCAACAATCACAATATAAGAACTTAAACTCATAATACTCCATGAACAAGCAATTCTTCGTATATTTAGCCAAAATTAACAAGTGCTTCAATTTAAAGAACCATCAACAAGTGTGATAGACACTCACTCCACTCTCCATCCTGTTAAGCATTCAAAGGCAGTAAATATTCACACATCGTTCTTTTCATGTAAGGTATCTACCATAGGCTTGCTTACTAATCCAATCTTCACCACTCATATCAAACACAAACATCAATCAGAAGGTTTTTATTTCGGTTGTAATGGGGCTGAACTAAAGCTAGGAAAAAAAGTAAAATTGTAGTTCAAAACTACAGAACTAATTTAACATTCAAAGTAATTCAGAAAACTGACAAATAAAACACTCAATTCTGTCCTCTCACGTAATAAAGTTAGCACTCTCCTTTTTATGTCTCTCCTATTTTTCATTTTCTGGTCGTCTTCTCTTTCCTTTGTTTCTTTTCAATTCATTTTTTCTTTTCCATTTTTTTTATTTTCTTTTTTATTTTTTAATTGTTTATTTCTTCATTTAAACAAGGAAATTAACAGAAGAAAAATATAGAGGAGAAAATTACTATAACCATACCCATCTCTTACTCAAAAGCCAACTATAAGGCTATTATTCCCCCGCACTTATTCCCTAAACCTAAATATACCTTTTCAAATGCTCAAATTGCCTTTATGTTAGGCATAATGAAGCAGATAAACAATTAAGGTCAAGGCTCATATTTTGGGTTTAAAGAAACAAACAGATTCATTTATGCTCAAGGGGACTCACTAGGGGTGACATTATGGTGGCTTTTCAAGCTAATAGGGTACTTGCCTTCATCATTTCAACATTTGCATAAGGATATGTGGTCTCAACTAGTATTTGCAAGCAAGTTCTAGAGTTCCTTAATCGTGAAAGAAAACTCTCAACAAAGAATACTTGAAGTTGGTGTTTAATAATTCAAAAAGGTTCAAATTCTTACCAAATGAAAAGTTTCATTCATCTATCACAACAAGCTAATGTCCTTTTAACCGAAATCTAAGTTAATCAGTCTAAGCATGCAAGTATACTCATTCACTCATATTATGCATTTCTAATTCTGATTGAGTTCATTTAATGATCATGTATGTCTAAATAATAAATGGGAAAACAAACACACAATACACAATTAATACTCCCCCACTTAAACATCACATTACTCCTAACGTGACACAAAAAAGTAAAAGAGGGTCTAGGATAAAAAACAAAAGTTAACATGAACAAGGACAAACATTAAAGACTAAAAGCAATTAAACTACATGCAGTACGAACAATAAAAATAATAGGGAAAGAAATACTAGCCCTAAAGGCATCATTTCCCTGGCAAGATCTATCTCTGCCCACCATCACAAAAGCTTCAACAACCTTCTTAACTAGGCTTATATAACATATAGTGTCAATATCGATGGAAACCATCTTAAATCCTAAAGTTAAGTTTAGAGGATAAACAAAGGCATCTAGGTTTTTCATCAATCTCATCATAAATAAGCCTCCAAACGTTTTATCATTCTTTTATTGCCCATGTGCTTCAAATACATGGGAAAATAATAACCTAGGAGTCAAGGTATCTTCCTATCTATACACCAAAACTAAAATAAATTTTTACGTGTTACCATTCTTGTACTTTCCTTTATCCGTAAAATTTAGGAGATCTTAGTTATTAATGGTATATAAATAGGCCTTTTGGTTGAGATGGAGTCATAAAACTCCTTAAGTGTTGCTTATAGGGATCAAGGGAAAAATGAGTTTCTAAGTTTCTATAATTATCAAGATTCACCTGTTTGGATGTATAAAACCTAAATTGCACTCTAATCTCATTAAGACACATATGTCTTTGATTGTCCCCCAGCCAATATTGAATTCCATCTACCTTATTCTCTCTATCATACCTAATTACTTTAGAAGTGGTTCAAGTTTCTAATTTGTCACTTCAAAGACTAATTACTTAAATTACCCCCATTCATTTAACCAATACATTTATTTACAAGCCTAAAAATTTCCAATTTCTCCCACTTTATACACTTATTTTCTTCAAAGTTTTGAGTTTTAGGTATCGATACCTTATATGATAGATAAGGTCATTAAATAAAAGCATAGGGTGTCTATTTTATGATAGACCCCCTAGCTTGTATATAGCTATTTAAAGCACCCCAAATTGCTCAAAAATTGATTCTTCAACTTATGTATGGTTAAAACTTGATGCTTTTGGTTAGAATAAGGTGTAGAAAGCAAAAAAATTTGAAAATTTACTAAAATTCATAAATCCCAAAAATTGAAGTTTAGAGACTTAACTTACAAAAATATAATTTTAAGGAAGAACAAATTATTGAATCTTGATGAAAATAAAGGAGAAATGTCAAAAACTTAGTAGATTTGACTAGGAAGTGGATTTTTTTGGTTAGTTATATTATGATTTGGGAGAAATTAAGAAAATTTTGAAGGGATGGCATAACTTTTAAAACTTTAAAAACTTTGGGCATGACCTTCAACTTGGTTATGGATCCTTTTGAAGCCAATTTTTTTAAGATATGACCTAGGGCACGAGTATGAGTTGAAAGAATATAACAATAAAATTAATAATGAGCTTCATAATTAAGTTGGATTTGAAAACTGAAGAATATGAATTTTTGTTGCTAGTTTTATGTAGAGAACTTTCATACTGCAAGTATACAGATCGTAATATATAGTATAAAAGATATCATTCCAATGAAGATTGAATATAGTCATTTAACAATTTGAATCACACTTTCTATGAGCTAACAAAAGATTGAATTGATTGAAAATTAAAGTAATCTTACAAAACTTGAAACTGAACAAATAAAAGATATCAATAAACTTGAAGTTACTCAGTGGTGTAAACTTATGAATTATTCTATCTTTGTTTTGTCTTCCTTTCAATTTGTTAATTTGACTATGCTTGATTTTAGATATCCAAAGGTTTTATTTACCCTCTCTTAAGATCTAATTAAGTAATCCTAATTTAAATAGATACAGATTGACTTGCAATCTCTCGATTTCTTAAAGCTATTCCTAACTACTCAATTGGATTTGAAGTAATCCTAAGGATAATTAACTCACAATTAAGATCTCTTTATAATAGCTTAATAACTTGATATTTGTAAGTCTATTAAGGTACTTACTCTCATTCGCAACTTAAAACAAATTTATCGATTCAATCTCTCAATTCAAATCAAGAATGAGCATAATAAATATCACACAATAGTAATATATTGAATCCAACAAGGTAAAAGTTATATACAACAATTTAACAATAACACCCTAATATAGATTTAACAATCCATAGTCATGTTCAAAAGACAAATATTCATATTTGGAATACAAGGAAATTAAATAGAAAAAGAGAATAGAATGAAATCAACTTAAAGCCTTGATTTAGAAAATTTGGAAAGATGGAATTAATCTTGATGTTTCCACTTTTGATCTTCTTATTTATGACGTTTAGCCCATTTTTTTATGTTTTTCTTTCTTGTTTTTGTGTCTCCACCAAATTTAGAATCTCCTCTCCCTTTTTTGTAGCCTTTATAATATCCTTTTATAGCAAAAACTAGGTTTTCTAGAACATATCTGGTCACTTACACGACCGTATAGGTAACCGTGTATCTCTAAAAACTTCTCAATCATGACTTTACACGGGCACATATATGGCCATGTATGTGAACATATATAGGCGTGTATCTTTACGCTAGCATTTCATGAAAATTCATGCTATTTTAAAAGATCAATAGGTTTAATTTTATTGCAGGCACCATCTTTTAGATTTTCTTTAACGATCACCTAGTCTTTTAACATGGAGGCAAACACCTTGTCATGAATGTTTCCCGGTTACTTAACTAGGCTACATTTTTTTTATTTAGCTTGGTTAGAGTGTCATTTTAGCCTTTTGACATGAAGATAAACATTTTATCGTGAATGCCCTCAGTTACTCAATTGGATCATAACTCTTAACTGGCTACCGGCTTTATTCCTAACCCAAGTTTCTCAGAAAGGGCCAATAGAATAGGAATTTTATTTAACACATTTTTTCAATTTATTAGCCTACCTTATTTCTTCTTAGCCAATCACTCCTATGAATGGCTATTAATGATGCATACCAATTTAAATGAATGTAATTATAAGTGTATCTAAAAAAATTCTTAAAGTGAAAGAATAGGTGCCATATCCAAACTAACATGCATATTAATCCAAAAGACACTTAAGACACAAACTTAAGCTAATGTCCCTTTAAAATTTAAATGACCATGTTCAATGATAAGCCAATTCCGTTTAATTCATGCCATCATCACATTTACATAATGCTCGCATCATGCAACCAAATGTTTACACAATACCAACCTAATAAAAAACTAACATAATGCAAATGAAAAATTCACACACATAAATGATATGCAAGCGCATATATGTCCCCACACTTAAACAATACATTGTCCCCAATGTGAAAACCATACAAAAAAATAACTAAAAAAAAAACAAAAACAATAAAAATAAAAAGAATAAAAAAGATAAGAACAAGAATACTTATATGGATTGTTGTGATGTTAGCATCAGAGAAGGAAATTGGACGCATTTTATGCCATAAGGGTCCATCATTCAACTCTCTACAAAATAAACATAAAATATGAAAAACAATAAAGAAATTTCAAATAAAAATTTATGAGAAACCTGACTATGAGATAACATAATATGTTTAAGTTATTAGCTTGACCATATTAGTGCCATTACTTTAAACCAATTCCTTTTTTGAATGTTAAAGTCATATGCATCACTACACTTGGACTTATGCTTCTTATGTCCAAAATGTTTTATCACATGGCTTTTATTCTCTTCTATTAATCTTCGCGACTCTGATTTCATGTTTCCCATCAGTGTTCAACTCTATAAATGGTGGTTTCTCAAGGGGTGTAGTACGAGTGCTTCCATTCTCACTAAGAGCTTTTAGTCTGATTTAACTCCTAACTCCTCCCTTTCTTATTCTCCTTCATCTTCAACTTCCCCAAAACTCAATTCTTCTTTATAGAAATCCTTTAACTCTTATAGTCTACCAAAAATTAATGGAAAATTCCTATCCTCTTCAAAGTCTAAAACTACGAAATCTACCAGAATAATGAATTTTTCCATCTTGACTAACACATCCTCCATCACTCTAAACCGTTTCTTGATTGATTGGTTTGCTAACTAAATAAGCATAGATGCTAGATTCATATCTCCTAGCCCCAATTTCTTGAAAATTAACAAAGACATAATATCAATACTTAGACCTAATTCACTTAAACATTTAGAGAAATATAAATTACTAACTATACAGTGTATAGTAGAACTCCCAAAATCTTTCAACTTTAAGGGCATATGGTTAGCAATTATCGAGATAAAACTTTCTATCATGGAGACCATTTGGTTGTCCTTCCAAGTCCACTTGTTTGATAAGATGTCTTTGAGAAACTTAGCATACTTAGGTATGTTGTCCAAAACTTTTATAAAGGGTAAGGTAATTTGCAATTTCTTCAAATTTTCTAAAATTTAAAAATTGCATATCCATTTGATTCTTCTACAACCTCTATGGGTATGGAATCTTTCGTTCGTATAGAGGTGGAGGAATATAAGGAGTTTCCTCTTTATTCTTTGCTTCCCTATCCTTTCTCTCTTGGTCTTCTCTTTAGTGGGATTCAACTTGCTTATTGGGTGGTTCTTCAAACTTTTTCCCACTTTTAAGTGTGTCGGCTTTCAGTTGCTCCCTTGGATTCTATTATGTTTTGCTTGGGAGACTCCCACACCTCATATAGACAATGCATTAGCTAGTTAGCCCTATTGAAACTCCAAATTATGAATGGAAGAATTATAATTCGTCATAATTTGGTGAAATTTAGTTTCCATCCTCTTTTAGTTCTCACTTTAGCTCGTGAATTGGAATTCAGCTCATCCATTAGCTTATCCAATTTAATTCCAATAAACCAAGCCTATCTTGTTAGAATCCTAGTGGGCCTTAAGTTCTCATTTGATTCCCTAAATTTTTAGGCTAAGAAAAATTTGGGTGATTTTTTCACCTGGGATTGTAAGTATTAGAATAGGGATTATTACCTTCCTGACCATACTGTTTTCCCATAAATGTGAGTTGCTCCATGTTAATGTTTGCCACTAGCAAGCAATTAGATGAGATATGTCTTTCTTGTTTGCATAGTTTGCATCCAAGCTAAATTGCCTTGATTGGACTGAAAGATGTGGCTTTCAATTTGTTCAATTATTTAGCTAGGTTCACTACTTTAGCCTATGCTGTCACTAAATCCATATCAAACACTACCTTTTGATCTCTAAAGGATGGATAATGTTTACTTCTTTCAAATGTCCATAGACAAATATGTTTTTCCATCTCTTTCAAAAGATCATGTGCTGCCTTAACCATTTTCCTTATTAAAGAGTCACTCGTTGCTGCATCTATAGTGCCCCACTTAGTTGGATTCACTTTATTGTAGAATGTTTGCAAAAGGAACTCCTTTGGCAAGTTGCAATGTGGGCAACTCCTTTGCAATTCTTTGAATCACTCCTATGTTTCATATAAAGACTCTCCCTCACTTTGCTGGAAATTTTATGATTTCCTTTATGAGTTTAGTGGTCTTTATTAAGGGAAAGTACCTAAATAAAAAGACTTACACCAGTTTCTCTCATATTGTGGCATTCTTTGGGTTGAGTGAGTTCAACCATGCCTTGACTCAATCTTTGAGAGTGAAAAGAAAGTGCCTAATCTTGGTTGCATATTCTGATAGCCCATTGTATCTAAACGTGTCACAAATCTCTAGGAAGTTATCCAAATAAGCATTAGGATCCTCAATGAATAGTTTATAATACTAAACTTTGTAGCATACTTAACAATGCTGGTTTGATTTTGAATGTATTGGTTTGCACTGGTGGTCTTGTTATCCCTTATTGGTTTGCATTAAACCCTGGCCTCATAAAGTCCATAAGAGTTATTTATTGTGCTACTAGATTTCATCTCTCCACCATTGTTTTTTTATCTCTTCTTGACGTCTCACTTTTCGAATTTCCCTTTCTTGCTTGGTGATGTCGGATATTTGTGTATCCTTTACTTTGCACAAACTCCTAGTGGATCTTAGGTTCATGCACCTACAATCACATATCAAAATTATTTAAGTAATTAAATCAAAGTAACTTAAACTATAGTAGATCCTATAACAAACCCCCACAACGGTACCAAAACTTATTAATAATTTTATATAGAAAACTTTCATACCGTAAATATACAGATCGTAACTTATAATATAAAAGATATCATTCTCATGAGGATTGAATATAGTAACCTATCAATTTGAATAACACTTCGTCTTAAGGTACCAAAATATTAAATTGATTGAAAATTAAAGTAAACTAATAAACTTGATAATTGAATAAATAAAAGATAACAATAAAATTGAAGTATATTTAATGATAGAAACTTAAGGAATATTCTATCCTTGATTTGTCTTCCTTTTGCCTTGTTAATTCAATTATGTTTGATCATAGATATCCAAAGATTTTGATAACCCTTTCTTAAGATCTAATTAAGTAATCCTAATTTTAATAGATAAAAGTTGAGTTACAATCTCTCAATTTCTTAAAACTACTCATAACAACACAATTGGATTTGAAGCAATCATAAGGATAATTAACTCACAATTAAGATCTCTCTATAATTGCTTATTAACTTGAAATTTGTAAGTCTATTAAGGTAACAACCCTCATTACACAACTTAACACAAATTTCTCAATTCAAATAAAGTATGCGTAACAAATATCACATAACATTAACATATTGAATTTAACAAGGTAAAAGTTATACAAAAAATTCAAAAATAACACCCTAATATAAATTTAGCAATCTATAATCTTATTTAAAACGTAATGATTTAGATTTGGCATACAATTCAATGAAACAAAAAAAGGGAATAGAACAAAATTAACTTAAAGCCTTAATCTAGAAAATCTAGAAAGTTGGAATTAATCTCGATTTTCCACTTTTAATCTTCTTATTTATAATATAAAACGACTTTTTTATATTTTTCTTTTGGTGTCTCCATCAACTCTTGAATCTCTTCTCCCTTTGTTGTAGCCTTCATAATATCCTTTTATAGTAAAAACTAGGTTTTCTAGAGTATACATGGTCACTTATATGATCTTGTAAGTGACCGTGTATCTATAAAAACTTCTCAATCATGACTTAAGATTATGTGACTGTTTCAAATAGGCATAAATAGTGTCTTTGAAGCTCCACACATTTGCAGTGACTTACATGATACTGCATAAGTCTAAGGTTGCTTAAAATTTTTCGCTCTATGCCACAATTTTACCTAAATTCTTCTCCATTTAGTATATAAAAGCAATTATCACCTAAAAATAAACTCAAAGTAGAATAACCATCACAAATACCATAACATTCTCAAATAACAAGCAAAACATATTAAATGTAAGTATATAAATATAACCAATTAATCGTTTATCAATTTTCCTCTTAAGGATTTTTTTCTTATAATGTGACATGATCTTATATAATTTTGTGAGAAGATCTCATATCTCTTTTGTTATTTTCTTCTCCTTTACACTTGACAAAATTTCATTAACTAAAGCTAGATAAATATTTGCAATATAATTTATCTTCAATTTCCACAAATGAGAAATTATTTCAATTTAACTTCTTTATCTTAAATTTGGCTACCATTACTTTTATCTTAAATTGTAAACAATAATTATATATGTGAATGGTACCTAGTACCTTCAAACTATGTATAATATATAGATATTTTCTAATGTGGAGGATCGTCTTATAGTGGCAATCATAAAGCATATGATAAGTAGATATATATATATATATATACACTCTAATTAAACTTTTGTACCACTTGTTAGAATAATTAAACGGATAGAGTAGGATTACAAACTTAATTAAGATTCAAAGAAATAAAGCTAACATAATATTATTATACATAAAAAATGAGAGTTATAATATAAAAACTTACTAATTATAAGTTATAAATATTAATTTATAATTTAAAACATATAATATTAGGATCCAAAATTTATCAATTAGCAATTTAAAAAGTTTTCTCTCTTAAAGACTACTTGCTCTAACTTCTTACTAAATAAGCCCGTACCACACTTTATCCTTGGCCATCTTTTTACTTAAAATCTATTATTATTTTTGGTAGCAAAGCAACATGCTTGAAATTTGGCCACTTCTTCAATACTTGATCCAAAATTCTAACCCTTCCTTAAGTCAACATCTAGCTAACACTTTTGGCCCTTACCACTAACCAAAACTTATCTGAAGCTTGAAAGAGAATATGGTCTTAGGTAGTATGGAGCCATGCTTCTCAAGGTTCCATTATGTACATTCCTAAGTACTTAGATAGTAAATAAGTGGTTACAACACTTTTACATGTATTGAGAGCTAGAGCTACTAGATGGATTAATAAATTAGTTAGTTATCTTCTAGATAAGAGACCCTCATACTAATAGCTCAAAGTTTGGACTACTAAAACTAAAGCACCCTTAGCTTTGAGAAAATCCTAGTGAATGAAGAGGATCTTTTCCTCTTTATAACACAAATAAGCTTAATGCACTCAAAGCTCTAGAATAGGGGCCTTGGTATATTAATTGAAGGACTATGATACTTCAACAATGGAAATTAGGGATGACTTTAGATATATCTAAACTAAAAATGATTCCATTATGGGTTCACTTCCATAACATAATGTTGGAGTAGTAGAACATGTTAGGCCATAGTTGCATGACTCACTCACTGGAAAAACCAATTTGCATGGATGCATACTAAATTTGGATAAGATTCGATATGCAAGAATATGCATAAGGGTAGAGACCTCTAGAGAGTTTCCTAACTCTATAAGAGCCATCAGGAGACATGATCTTGATCAATTGGAGGAAGAATATGTATATGTCATTTACGAATAGATGGTTCCTAAGTTAAAAGGAAAAATCATATGGAAAGTCGCTAGAAAATTATTTGTTAGAGGAGATTATAAGGAACTAAGTGGAACTAATATCATATAAACATATAACTCAGATTTTGGATGGGGAGTCCTTAACTAATTCTTCCAACAAGGAACCATCCCATGAAGTACTACTAAAAGAAGGGGACCATAATCTACCTTTAAATATGGATATAAGCTTGGATACTCTTGAGGTAATTAATATGTGCGACTTGGAGGAAAAACTAGACTCGAATACGGAACCTATATAGATCATCTAATCCTAAAAAACCTTGGAGGACTACTTAGAAATGGTGGAACTAAACCCTTATATATATAAAAGGAGAATAGAGATAGAGGAATCATGGAAATCATAGAAATCAAGAATGCACCTATTGAAATTCATAAGGAAATTGATGCATCAAATGTAAACTTCCTCTCATTTGAGTTAAGAAGGTTAGGGTAGGAAAGCTAAAGCTAAAGTTAAGGGAGTTAGGAATCCCTCTAACACTTTTAAGTGAAAATTTTAGCTTAAAATGTTAGGGATCTAAATAGCCCAACGAGAAAAAGGTTCTTTCTGATTACTTATACATAATAAAGTCTATCATAGTATAAAAAAACTAAAAAAATGAAAGTAAGAAACTTTGTTTTTTCTATAACAACTAAATAGTGATCAACAATCATAAAGTCCATCATAATAGGGGAATAGTGATAGCATATGATCTAAAGCTTAATGAGATCATTAATTCAATTATTACTAACTAGGTAATTCATCTCTTTGCTGAACTTAGGTAGGAAAAAGGAAGTTCTATATTAACTTTGTTTGTGCTGCCAATTTATCATTCCAAAGATCCACTTTGTAGAGGAACTAGAATAGAAGAGCTTAGATATAAATATACCTTAAATAATACTTGGGGATCTCAACTGCACCTTCTTGATAGATAAAACACAAGGAGACATATGATCAAATGGTTTATGTAATGATTTTAGGGATTGTTTAAGTAATATTAAAGTGAAAAATCTTATATATAATGGGAGCTATTACATTTGGAATAACTAATAGCAGGGGAAATGGTTTTTAAGGAGGAAACTTGACAAGATACTAGTGAATTAACTTTGGCTATAAGAGTTTTAGGGGTATAAAACTATTTTCAATAATCGAAGGTGATCGCATCACTCTATAATAGAAATTTATAATTTAAGTGACACATAAAGAAAGATCAGTTCTTTTAGATTAACTATCATGATAAATTATAAGGGTAGAATGTTATCAAAGAAGGTATGTAATTAGAGATTAAAGGGTAGCAATAATTCAAATGGCTAAGGAAGCTTCAAAGGATTAAAAACAACCTTAAAAATGTCACATCAAAATGTTGTGAACAATAAGCATCTAGATATCAATGAGAAGAGACAACACTTAAGCACTATATAGGAGGAACTTTATACAAACTGTTAGAGTAATGCCCTAAAGGCAATCGCCTTTAGTGCGTTTTTTACAAAGTTGTGTACAGAATTTATTTTCAATAATAAAGAAAAGCATATTTCATTATTTGGTGTTCATTCTTTATAAATTGATATTGATCTATAAGAAAATTAATGAAGTCCATGATATATGAAATAGCATGAAGGAAATTATGATGGTATCATATTACTGAGATTCCTATCACGTGTAATTATGTCAGTATGTAAATTATCCCTAGTCTTAGGATTAATGAGACTGGAAATTGTTAATCCAGATAGACTAGCACATGTCAAACTCCTTGATTTGATCAAGCAGAGGATCTCAGAAAATGTAAACATGAAATGTTTAGAGTTGAGATGTTGATTCTTACTAGAGGTAGTAAGTACATTGGATGACCTACCATGATATCATCACATGGATGTCCTATTCTAATATTAGTGATAATCTCATCATAGCAATGGTGCAAGTATCCTTAGACTTGAGGTACTTAAGAATATTTTGGATACTGATTCTGTGCTTTGATTCCATTCCTTGTTCCCTTGCAGAAGTCGCTCATAGGGTGGTGATTGGGTATATCTTGAGGTATTCAAAGGAAATTAAGTATCCAATAGAGGACTTACCACTTTTATGATAGCAAAAGATGATACCCACGGCCTCTTGTGGGGGTCAGTACTTGGAAACCTTTGGCCGGAGTACATGTGTCATGAAGAATATCTTTATTGACATATAGAGTCATAAGTCCCAGGACGAGAACTTATATCACTTGGGCTAGATTTGATGTAGTTAGTCTAATGAGAGTTGGCATTTTGCCCATACTCATAACCAAGTGGGGTATAGCATGATGAAAGGACTAATTGTGCAATAATTGTTTATGGGAGGGTTCATGAGATGGTTCATGATGAGCACGGGTTCGTTCGTCAAACCACTTACTTTCTGGTCAATTGGGGGTTATGATGTGTTGCTAGACGCCGCTCATGACTTGCTTGGGTTAACTATTAATCCAAGTGACCAACATAACTGGGAACCTAATGAGTCACATGCATAAGGGTGACTTACAGGGTTAGTACAATGGTTTTGAATAGAGATCCATTATATGAAGAGCAATAGAACTAAATAGATCTTGATGAGATTGGGATATGTTCTGATGAGATCACGATGTCGATATTGCTAAAATAGGTCTCTGATGTTTTTTCCATAACTCGGACAACATTTATGTGTGTCTATATATATATATATATAAGAGGTGTAATGTGGAAGTTGAGGGTTTTTTAAAGTCTTATTGTCTTTAATTGATAAAAGACAAAAATGATAAAAAGACAAAAGAGAAAAGTAAGAAGTAAGATGATAATCGTTTAATGGTTTGGTAAGCAATTTTTTTTGCACATGATTTTGATATCTCTCTTCATTTTTTCTCATCTTCCTCCTCTCTATTTGCTTTAACATTTTTGCTCTCCATATAACAAAGAAGAGAGCTAGCGCTCTTGTCTTTGTTCTAGCCATTTTCAGGTCAAAGAGTTTGATTCGATTAGTTTCTTCAATCTCAGAGTGGACACCGTTAGAGATAGTCTATTTTGGTCGTTGTGGATTGTGACAACATGACGAGTAGAAGATCAAAGAACGAAGGAGACTACGCACAAGGTTTAATGGTATTTTCTTGTATAGGCATATAGATCCTGGGCTTCAGGAAAGTCCTAGAACAAATTTTTTTTTCCACACCGTGTCTATACAATACATGCACGGGGATTTTCCTATAGTGGTATTAGAGCCACTTATGCCCCGTATAAAGGAGAAACCATAACATGTTTGATGCTGCCGAGTTGTGCATTCTAATTGTGTTGAATTTGAAATCAGTATAGAGAGATTTTTTTAAAAAAATTTCTTACCCAAATTTGTTTATGACATGTTTTTGAATATGTTTGTTGAAGGAAAAAATTTATCAATGTGATTTGATATGTGTTTGTTAATTAATTCCCTATTGTTCTAGTTGCTGTGTTTATGCACATTACATGAATAGGCATGGTTGTAAATTCGATAATAAATTATAGAAAATTTGTTTTTGGAATTTTCTTTCACAAACCTCTTTATAAGATGCTTATAAATGTCTATGAAGATAGAAAAATGTTTTCTAGTTGAGCGAATATTTATTTGAGAATTTCTTGTGTGCTGTTGGGAATGTTGGTGTTAAGGAACACAAATTTTGGTTTGGTTTGGTTGCTGAGGTTGGTTAAGTTTTTCTTGGAAATAAATTTTGAAAACATTCATGGAACATTTTGGAAACATATTATATCCTCTGTAATTTTCTTATCATTTATTGAAAATGTTTCAATGATTTTTCAAGAAAACGACAGAGCTGGATAGTTTTGAGAAAACTATTGGACTTGACTTGTTTGAAGTGGTGATTGTGTGTTTTTTTGGTTTCAATGCCTCAGATCATTTTTTATGTGATCATAAATATGTTATTTTGATGTTTTGTGCATTATAAATTGATTTTCTTGAAATTGGGTTTCCAAAAATTTTTGGATGTCAAGTATGTCAAATTGGTGTCTCGTTGGTATATTCAGTTGTCTTAATTGTTTTGGCCATTATAAGTTATGTGACAAGTGCCGAAGTAGTATTGATAAAGTGGAGATTACCTAGAGATACTTAGGGTGGTAGTTTGGTGTTCTGAAATTATTTGGAAATCTAAAAGATTAATATTGTATTAATCTATTTCTAGTATTTCATGTCTAGTATGACTAGATATGGCAAGCATGATACAATTAAAGTGTTTAATCGGTACTTCAGAGTAGAGGATATTACACTTATTATACTGGTATTTTGAATTGGAATTGAAAACATATGGATTGAAAAATTAGCCGATTCCAACATTAGAAATTAGTTCAGTTCACGAGTTGAATCGAACGTCAAATCTTTAGATGCATAACATGTCACAACCTATACATGAAAACCTTGTGAGATGGTCGCATTAAAGAATGCATGCTAGGGTTGGTTAGGTGGGAAGATGGATGGTTATGGATATAGATTCAATGTGATTGATGAAACATCCTAAATCATACTATATAGTCATTGTGACTATAATCCTACGACTTAGATGAGACCAGAATATGAAATCCCTCACATATAATATGAAAACTAACGCCTTCCATTAATACGAGGAGAACTAAAATTCTTTTAGAGTTAGGGTTGTTGGGTAAAACCAAGCCCCCTTTATACGGATATGTTCAAACCATGAAAATAAGATTTTTAGATTAATGGGTCGGTTTTTACTAGAAGCGTTGATTTGTTGAGTAAACTCAAGGTCAACGTAAATAGAGGTGCAATTGGGTAGTGTACATCAGATGTACGTGCATCAAAAGTTGATAACCCAATGTGTGTGTGTACATCATGAGTTGATAGAACTAGATGATAGTTGTAGCTATGATGAAACTGATATGACTGATATCTATCGATTGACCTAAGGTGGCTTGTTGGGTAAGCCCAAGGTCATTCTTAGTAATGTCAGATATCAACCCACTAGGACACTTTGTCATAATTTTTCTTGGATTTGTAGTGGGGGCTATGGATTCTTTGAAACTAGTGGGAGTTATATGCATGTCATGCAAGTCTTTATGATTATGCTTGTATTTATATTCTAACATTCCTTCTCTCTTCACATTTAGGTTGATTGAAGATGTCTTCTAGTGTGAATTTGCGCTCACTTATGGATTCTAATAAATTAAGTGGACCCAATTTTCTTGATTGGCTGAGAAATCTGAGAAGTGTTCTTAGATTTGAGGAGCTAGGCTATGTCCTAGACATTCCACCCCCTGATCCCCCTGCTATTAATGCTTCTGATAAGGATCAGAAAGCATATCATAAGCATCTCAAAGATAGTGACATGGCTACCTGCTTTATGCTAGCCTCTATGTCACCTGAGCTGCAAAAGCAACATGATTCTATGGATGCTAATACCATAATGTTTCATCTTAGAGAGCTTTTTGATAAGCAAGCTCGGTCTGAAAGGTTCGAGACCTCGAGGCTGTTCTTCACAACTAAGATGACTCCGGGGACATCTGTAGTGCAGTATTCATTGAAGATGAATGGTTATATTAAGAGGTTGGCCACTTTGGGTTTTGTTATGGACTCTAAATTTAGTATTGACTTAATGCTAGTCAGATTGTTTGATAATTATTCATAGTTTGTGTTGAACTATCGGATGAACCAAATCTCCACAACAATCCCTGAGTTGATTAATCTACTCAAGACAGCAGAGCAAGCTATCAAGATGGATAGCAGGCAAGTGCTAATGGTAGACTCTTCTTCTTCTAGTTCAAAAAAAAAGAACCTAAAGAAGAAAAGGTTTAAGAAACCAAACGGAAGTGTAGCCAAAAAGAAACCCAAAGAGACTGCGCTAAAAGGAACTTACTTCCATTGTGGTAAGAATGGCCACTAGAAGCGAAACTGTAAAGTCTATCTGGAGTCCTTGAAGAAGAAGCAGGCATCAGATGCCCCGGCTCCTTCAGGTATGTTTGTCATTGAGATTAATACTATTTCTGATCATAACATATGGGTATTAGATACTGGTTGTGGCTCACACATATGTAATGATATTCAGGGTCTTAGGGACAGTAGATAGCTCATGAAGGGAGAACTGGACTTGCACGTGAGCAATGGAGCAAGAGTTGCTGCATTAGCCGTAAGCACTTAGGATTTGTCACTCCCTAGTGGGTTTGTAATTAAACTAGATGGTTATTATTTTGAACCTGTTTTAACAAAGAACATATTATCTATTTCTTGTTTAAATAAAGCTAGTTTCCATTTGAATTTCAATAGTAATGGTTGTTCTATTAGTTTGAATGGAATGATTTATGGTACTAGTACAGTATGCAATGGAATTTACATATTAGATATGTCGCATCCAATTATGAATGTCAATGACACGAAAAGACATAAACGAGATAATTTAAAATCAACTTACTTATGGCATTGTCGCCTTAGCCATATAAATGAGAGACGTATAACTAAGCTCCACAGAAGTGGTAGTTTAAGGTCATTTGATTATGAATCATATGACATGTGTGAATCTTGTTTATTAGGCAAGATAACTAAGTTACCCTTTAAGGGAAAGGGTGAACGAGCGACTAGAGTATTTGACCTAATACATTTAGATGTATGTGGTCCGATGTCTATCCATGCCAGAAGTGGTTATCTTTACTTCATTACCTTTATCGATGACTATTCTCGATATAGGTATCTGTATCTGATTAGATACAAATCTGATGCATTTGAAAAGTTGAAACAATTCAGAAATGAAGTAGAAAACCAACCTAGGAAAGGTATCAAGACACTATGACCTGATCGAGTAGGGGAATACTTAAAACAAGATTGTTTTGATTATCTCAGAGATAATGGGATTTTATCTCAATAGACTCTATCTTACACACCACAAAACAATGGTGTGGCTTAAAGGAGAATGTTTCAGCTTATGCTCTTTACGGTCGATGATAGGTTTTGCAAATATGCCAAAATCCTTTTGGGGGTATGTATTTGAGACAACTATTTATTTGCTAAACAGGGTTCCATCAAAGGTAGTTGACGTTACTCCATATAAGATATGGACTAACAAAAAACCTTATCTTTCTCATTTGAAAGTTCAAGGCTGTCCAGCTTATGTGAAGCGAATATAGTTAGATAAGCTTGAAGCGAAGTCTGACAAGTATTTATTCATAGGATATCCTAAAGAAACAATGGGATATCAATTTTACCATACTGAGGAACAAAAAGTGTTTGTTTCAAAGCATGATGTCTTCTTAGAGAAAAAGTTTCTTTTAAAAGAAGATAGCGGGAGCAAAATTGAACTTGAAGAATTTTAAGATGCTCGAACAGACACGGATCAACTGCCTGAACCTGAGATTGTGACTGATACAGATGAAGAAACCGTTCAACCTTCTTTAACACAGGAAGTTCATAGGTCATGTAGGATACGCTCTGTTTTTGAGAGATATAGATTTCTCTTGATTGAATAGAATGACGTATTGCTCATAGAAGATAATGAGCCTACTACCTATGAAGAGGTTCTGAAGAGTTTAGAGTATAAGAAATGGCTTAGCGCCATGAAAGCAAAAATGGATTCCATCTATGAAAACTAAGTATGGAATTTGGTTGAGAATAAAACCCATAGGGTGTAAATGGGTTTTCAAAAAGAAAACCGGCATGGATGGTAATGTGATTACCTATAAAGCAAGGCTTGTGGCTAAAGGTTTCCGTCAAAGACAAGGAATAGGCTATAATGAGACATTCAGCTAAGTAGCAATGCTTAAATCCATTAGGATAGTCCTAGCCATTGCCGCTCATTATGATTATAAGATATAACAAATGGATGTGAAGACAGCTTTCCTAAATGAAAATCTAGCCAAGGATGTGTATATGACACAAACAGAGAGCTTCATCTCCTATGATGGCGAAAAGATATGCAAGCTTCAGAAATCCATCTATGGATTAAAACAAGAATCCAGGAGCTGGAATATTCACTTTGATGACATAATCAAAGAGTTTGGTTTCTCTCAAAATCCAGATGAACCCTATGAGGTTAGTGAGAGTGCAATCATCTTCCTAGTGTTATATGTAGATGACATATTATTACTAGGAAACGATGTCTCTATGTTACAATCTATGAAGATTTGGTCGTCCAAAGAATTTGCTATGAAAGATCTCGGTGAAGCAACTTATATCCTCGGGATAAAGATCTATAGAGATAAAGGTTGCTTGGTCTTTCACAATTAACATACATAGACAAGATGCTAAAGAGGTTTACCATGGAGCAGTCGGAGAGTGGGATTTTTGTAATACGACACTACCATAAATTACATATCAGAACACCCTGTGGACATTCCAGTATATAATCTATAATAATGGCATGTTAGAGCAAACACATATCCAAATTAATCATGGCATCAATTATTATACAAAAAAGTCACCAAATTTTAAAACCAACTGCATTCTTCATTTCATTTCATAAAAAAACAAACTTATATTGTAGCTTTACAAAACCATCCGAATATATACAATGTCAAATCCCTATACATAACACACTACTTGACAGAGGAATTACAAATAAACTAATAACTAATCCTTCATTCTCAGCTGACTGACCTTTGAGCCATTTTTTGACAAAAGTACAAAAATTAGTCTTCTTGTAGAGTTAATCTATCTCTAATGTCCTCTCTCGGACCTGAAATATTAATGCTGTAATTTTGGTGAGTTTTGTGAACTCAATGATGTAACAATCCTCGATGGTTCACCCAATTCATATCACATATCAAATCATATAAGCACATAATTCACAATTTTTCATTTAACAATTTGCACCACATATCATAGAATGCACATATCCCAATCAAAGTTAAGTACATATTCACATTGCAATTCAATCAGTCAATTACACTTAATAAGCGTATATGCAATGTTCATATGACCCACTTTCAATTATTACATTGTTGTAACTGAGTGCCTAAACTGTCCCGTTTCTATTATGGATATTGGGCTCATTGATATTGTCCCTTACTCATTGCAGATACAGGGCTCGTTATATATATCGAGCCTTTAGCTCTATACCACATTTCGAAGCTTTAAACTCATTTTCGGTGGCTACTCATGTCACAACTATTATTATCTGATCATGCATACATGTATAAAATGCATCTCATTCATATTCCATCAATTATACTTTCAATCATTCCCATTTTCAGTCTTATTTCCATTCAATCACATTTTTTGTCCCATATACATATATCATCAGGCCTTAGTCTGGCACTCAAAAAAAACATATTGAGTAACATATATTTCACCAAATTCACATTCAAGGAACACTTCAATATCACATTTGATCAATTACATTTACATTCATGTTCTTGTT
>JANIIA010114679.1:0-26898 GCA_027478495.1 Erythroxylum alaternifolium
AGTACAGTACCAACCGGTACTCACGGTCGGTACTGTAAACAGAGATACCATTTTGGTTACCAACCGGTATGGAACAATATCTGTAAGTTTGTTTAGGACCCCAACATTGGGTGAGAAAATTTTTATGTTATTAAAGAAACTATTTTTAAATTGAATTATTTAAAATGTTGAATATAATGAAATGTAGAAATTCTTTTAACAAGGAAACTTTCTTGTACCTTTTTTGATTGTAACACCAAGTAAGTTGTAGAAAGGACATCATTTTAATTTTGTCTCACCACCATATTTAAGCTTAACGGTGTTATTTTTATGGTTTCAGCTTCTTAACCATTTACTGCAAATATTTTAATTTGTATTCAGAAAGTTTTAGTTACACCTTTTATTTAATTCTGTGTTTTCCATATAAAAATTTTTTAAGCGGAAATTACTAAAAAAAACATGTATCTTATGTAAGGATCTATATAGAGTCATTTTTGGAAGATGAACTCTTTATTAATGAACGTCAAATATTAGAACAGATGAAAAGGTAAGGAAGAAACGAAAATAAAGCTTGTCTTGACTTTCTAAAGAAGACAATGGAAAGGTAGGCAAGAGTACACAGTGTTGCAAAAGTGAAAACTGAGAAATTGTTTAAGACGCTACAAGAATGAAGATTGATAAAGATGCTAATATATATACATTTGAGTAGCTAAAGTTAACAACAAATACTATTCTTTTCATTTTAGAAATTAAAAATTCAAAACATAGCCATAATTACAATAAGATAACAATCCTTGAAGTAGCTAAGAAATTGATCTCAAAAATAAATTTAAAAGTTGAAGTTGATCCAAAAACCAACCATAAGTTGATGTGTTCAAGTTAAACCAATTTAGATAGCAAATCAAAAGGTTATGGCCCTATTTAGCAATCAATTGATTGTACTAACTGTTAGCTGATTCTATCAGCAGTTAGCTGATATCAGCTTATTTGACCAGCGGATAATATCAGTTGTTTAATAAAAATGTTTGGTAAACTTAGCTATTTAGTATTAGCTGTTTGTGTATAAAATGACTTATAAGGACATGACTTTAAAATATATATAAAGAAATGAGTATTATATTTTAGTATTTCTTTGAATATTGTCATAAGAATTTAGATTTTAAATATTTAATTTTTACAAAAATTAAGTTTATAAATCTAATAAAAACATAGAACATATAATAATAATAAAATAATTGATTAAATTTTAAATTTAATTTAATATTCTTCTATAATTTATAAATTAATCAAACAATTTTAGTAATTGATCAAATTTTCAACTTTAAATTTCTTAGCTTATCTCCTATCTTTAAAATATTGGTGTAAGAATTGAACTTCAATTTGTAAGTTTTATCAAAAAAAATGAAATGATTAAAAAAAAGAGTCACAGGCATAACAAATTGTAAGTTTTATACAAAATTTAAATTGAAATGATAAAAAACAAAAAAAGAGTCATAGGTGTGACAAAGAGTGTCATGCCTGTGACACTTATAACATAATAAAGATGAGTCACAGGTGTGAAGTGAAGTGTCATACTTATGACAATTCCTATAACACACGTGACAGTTATGTTTTTAGAGTAAAAAAATTAGATGGTAAATGATGTTTTACAATTATGGACGCCCTCTTAGATTTGTGGTTATTCTTTTTTGAAGGTACAATCGTCATTATTGCCCAATTTTTATCAGCTGAATAACAAGATGCTCCAATAAAGGAACTTTCTAAAAATCAACTGATTGGGTTGAATTAGCCAACTCAATTAGCTGATAACCAAACAAAATAATTAATTGATTGACTAACACCCTCAAATCTGCTAAGATATGGTTGAAAAGCCATCTACCAAATGAGGCCTATATCCATGTTTGAAAAGAACCTAATGTAATGCATTCTTTGTTTATAAAAATTAACTACAATCCAATTTTTCCTTTTAGAACTGCCCTCTCAAAACCATTTTTAGAGAAAGTAATAGGCTAGCTCCTCTTATTAATGCAAGTTCCCTTATTATGTTGTAATTCTTAATACCCATAGTTTATAATCATCTTTATTGAGTTGTTAAGAGCCAGATGCCTAAAGAATGATGTTCTTCCATTCAATAACCTAAAAATAAAGTCTACATTTTGCTTGAATGTCATTACAAATCATATTAAAGTAAGGGAAGTTGAAAAACAAGTGATTTATGGAATTAGAGGAATCCATGCACAATCTATAATTAGGATGGGTATATGGAAAGGAAGCACCATTAATTCTATCTAGCGTAGTTAGTCTTTTTTTTATAGCTACCCAAAGTACAAAGGACATTTTTAGAGCAAGGTATTTATTACATTAGATTGTAGTAGCAGATCATAGGGGTTGATATTCTAACTAAGTCTCTAAAAGATTTGCAGGTGAATTTTCCTAAAGAAAATCTAAACCAGATTACTTTATCCTATTGATTAGGATTAGGAAAGTAAAGAGGGAAGTTATTATGTGGAATTCCAATAATCTTAATAGTGTAGGAACAATTGCTTCCATCAATTAGGGAATTGCTCTTGCATCTTTTTGGATACAAGAGCCTAAGGCAAAAGAAGTTAAGAAGAAAATATAAAGGGCTAAGAGTTCTCCAATAATCATTGCATATCTAGGTATTATTGCCACTTCCAATTTTTAATTATCTGTTGGCCTTGGTCCCTGCAGATATTCCATGTACCTCACTGCTATAACTTGGACCTATATGGACTAACACCCATGCTAAGCTTGCAAATTTAGTAAGGAAAACAATTAGTTTGGATGACCACTCACAGTAGTCATTGGCCAAACATGCACATTCAGAAATATCACAACTCATATGCCATAAATTCAACTTCATAAACCAAACATTAATACTTAATGCTTATGTAAACAATGATGGCATACTTAAGCAAAGTTCATAATGAAAATATGCTTCAACATAGTATCCATATGTAGAAAAAAGCATATTTATAAGCCAAATATTGATATTCAACGATCATTGATACAAATTATCAATACAAATGCAAATGCTCATTCATATAGCGATTATTTATGTTGTCATACTGTATTTCTTATTTATATCTCTTCACTTTACTTTCTCTGTTAGGCCTACACATTTTCTATGGGTGTGGATAACAGGTGTTGTAGATATCTGAAGATATTGAACTGTGGATACCTGAAGGTATTGAAATGTGGATACTCGAAGGTATCAAACTGTGGATACTTGAAGGTATCAAACTGTGGACACCGATGGTGTCAAAATATAGTAGCTACATTGTAATCCTATAGGCATGCCTATCTATCCACAATCAAGAAAATAGAGCATGCGCTATAACTTTTCCTTTAACCATTTGTAAGTTTCACAATTCATATATCATCAAATCATATGAAATATATTTCAAGTCATAAAGTCTATATATGTGTTCATACATGCAAGTCATAACTTAACACCATTAGGAGGGTGTCAAAATCACACTTTTATAATCATACTATATATATATAAGCAATAAATATGCATACCAATCATTTATGCTCAATCTTAAATTCCATTATTCAATAACCCAATTCACACATGGTAAGTCATATTTCATTTATTTGTAAGTGTTCAAAAGGTCTCATAGACATTTAAAAAGATTCAGATAAGATTATAAGATTCAGTAAAAAAAATCGAAAACAAAAACAATGCCATAGTCGTAACAAACATTATCTCTATTCATACCACTACTTGTTCCTTAATATGCATATAAAAAAAGTTAGAAATGGGTTTCGAGGTCTCTGTCAATTTTTTCCTCTATATCTATAATTTCTATATCACTAACAATCAGACCATTTGGATTTCTAAATTATGAGATATGAGCAAAATATCATAAGCTGCTCCAAAACAGGAGCATCATCAGGTCACCTTTTTCAATCTCAATTTTCAAGGTCATAGAGCAAGAATTAAGTTAGAGCCACTTCTAGAGATACTTATCTCTATGTCTAGGTTTCATATGCAACTAAAATCATATAATTTGGGGATCTGTAGGCTAAGTTATGACTCAAACAACGTGATTGACTCAAACAAACCCTAGACAGAATTCCACTAAATAATACTCTCTTGTCATATTCAACCACTTCTATCCAAGATAGCACCAAAGCAACATCCTAGCAACAATTTGACGTTCAAATGAATCTTTATATCTAAATATATAAATCAACTAAGTGAAGTCCCAAACTTGAAAATTGGCAAAGTAATTCTTTTATTGTTTTTCCTTTCCTTCCTCTTTGGCTTTACTTGAATCACCAAATGAAAAATGATGGGATGAAGAAGATGAAATGGAGAGGAGAAAAACTTGAAGTTAATCCATCAAAGTTTCGTCCATCTTGCCTCTCCATATGCCTTTTCATGAATTGTCTAGTCTTAGACACATATTTCAATCCCATTGGACCATATGTCACAATCCTGTTAGACCATGTGTTACAATCCCATTTCACCAAGCGTTACAATTCTATTGGACCATGTGTTAAAATTTTATTGGACCATGTGTTACAATTTTGTTGGACACATATGCTTTAATCTTATTGGTTTATGAGTTGACTTTAGCAAAATTGCATATTGGTCCTTCTTCTTCATTTAATTCCCACATTAACCTATAACATTATCAATTTATTTCATTCCTCTATATGTTAAGTTCTAATGGTATAAATTTCATATACTTTGGTTAATTATATTAGGTATTATACCCCAAAAACTACAAGCTATTTGAAAACAAGGACAGTAGCTAGAACTCAACTGCAAAACAGAATTCAAAAATAGAAGTATATTCAGTAGAACAATTCATTCAACGAGTTACATATCCTAAATCAACTAACTTCGGTCTTCTCATTTAAGAGCAACATAAAAACACATCTATTTTAACCAAAAACATCCCATTTACTTACGGAATACTTTTTTAATCAATTTCCCTCACATCACACTCATAATCTAAGCAAACATATTAAAAATTTGCATACATATTTCACGTATAAGTATATATGTCCATGCCGAAGGGAACAAATTATCCATTTACCTTATCTTTTAGATTAAGTACCATTATATCTCTTACTATACTTAGATGTACTTAATTCATTATGTTCACTTGTCAATACACCATAGACATGCAATAATACTTCCAGGGTACATGTTGGGGCATTACAATTAGTTGCCATATACTACCTTTAACACAATTATTATGTATCGTATTCAAGTTCTAGCAATGAGTTTTCAAGAAAAATGATTCATTAGAGCACCAAAAGCATTCGTACACAATATACCCATTCATTAATCTTAAGATAACATAAATAATCTGAGAAGTGGGAAAGAAAATGACAGACAATGATATTATGCTTAATATGCTCCTCACCATTGATTGCACCTCCGAACCGACGTTGGGAAGGTTAACCTTTCATCTTCTCCATCAACATCCAAGAATCAGCCATGAATTCCTCTGTTGGTGTTGAAAACTAATAGAAAATGATGAAGAACATAGGTTTTTTGCTTTTGTCCTCAAAGTTTGTCTTTCGACCATCATAATATTACCTTTTATAGTTAAAAACTAGGTTTAAATGGACTGGTGGCCTATAACTCATGCCTGTAAGTGACCTCTTATGGGTGTGAAAGGTGTCTCACGACGTGAGAAGAGCTCTCATGCCTGTGCACACTATAGTGTGCCATAAGATGCTTCCTTGCTTTTATCTTGACTTTAACACTCTATTTTGTCTCTTTTTCCTTTAATCCTCTTATTCTTCTTACTCTATGAATCAATAGAGTATGGGAATTGAGAAGACCACTAAATGAATATGCTTTTAGGTCACTTTAGCTCCTTCACTTCCGAAATCTACCTAAAATCAAATATGAGCTAAAGTGAGCATCCTAAACATTTTAGGGCATTAATCACTAAATGTAGTAAATTAAATGAATCAACATTTAAACACATATCAACATAAGATTATTGAGAAGAACTAGGGGCCTTGTGATGCATGTCGAGTGCACTAGAAAATAAAACTTATCTCTGCACGCTAAAATTTATAGTAGTGGTGAGTAGGGATCATATCAACAGAGTGTATGTGTGTAGCTTTTATAATGAAAAGAATCAGTGTTTAGGATATGGAGGGGTTTGATTAGAATCAAAAGACAAAATAAAGTAAAATTGAACTAACAAAAGTAATTCAAATTAAAAATATAAAAATGAGAAAATTGATGAATGAGTTTAGAATCCAGTTATTGTTTCAATCTCAGCCGACACAAAAATAAACATATTTCATCTTCTTGTTATTCTCATACATCTCTTAAAAACCATTAATCGTAGGTTAAAAAACTCTGTTAACCCCGATTTTTCCTTAAGTCGTGTTTAATCAAAATAAGCTCTTTGACTAGACTTAGTTATCAAATAACCTAGAATAAGCTCTCTACATTTAATACAAAAATTGTATTACAAACTAGGAAAAAAATTAATGTAGGCAACGACCACACAAGCTTGGGCCATTTAACCTATGTAATGTTATTCCTAATGATTTATCACCATTAGTTTACCACAAATGAAATGAAAATACAACTATTATGTATTGTATTCCATATTTTTCAATGGATTCATATATAAACAATATATTGAGAACGAAAATATTAGTCATTCATACACGAACACCCAAAACATCAAGCTAAGAATAACATAAATAATTTCTAGAGGGAGAGAATCAACAATACATAATGGAAAGGTGCCCAAATGTGTTCTTCGACTTCAATTTCCCCTATAAACTGAAAGAAAGAAGATTAGCCCTCCATAGATCTTAAAGAATTAAGAGTTTTACCTCTTTTCGCATTCTAAAAATGATTTATGTTATGTTTGCCCACTCAAATGTCTATTTATAGCAAACATTAGGTCATGCTTCCAACCATGCATCAGAAAAACATCCATTTCGTGATTACAAATGGTTATGTAAGTGGATACATAGCCTCATATCTTATAAGTCACGATAAATTGTTCATTTTCTTGTCCAATCTTCACCTAATGCATCTCCTTCTTGTTCTATAATGACAAAAGAGTTTGAATATTAAGAGGATGTCTCAAAGAATGTGATTTTAACTCATTTCACCTCTTGTGCTTCCAACTTGTACCTAAAACCAAATAAAAAAATAAATATCTTAAGAATTTCATAGCATTAATCACTAAATGTTATAGAGAAAATGTATAATCAATTAAGCATACATCAAGGTTCCCTATACTTAGATTTTGACCTTCATCAGGAAAAACAACAAAATCAAAATGACAATCCAAAACACTTACTCATTTTCCATATTTCCTAAGAAAAGATAGTCATGAGATAAAAGGAACAACCTTCAAAACCATGGAAAGAACTAAAAATTAAATGCCTCTAATCATGATCAATCAACAATCATTCCATTTATATACTGAGAAATCTAGGGGTAGACTTTGACAGAATGTGTTTAAGTAAGATAGATCTATAGGTACACTTAGACACCGTTTGTGATTAAGATATTCTATGACTTTGCATGTCATTTCATTTCTCCACCACTAGGATTCACATACATAATCATGAATCAAAGGACCTTTTAAAGGCTTTAGTATAGGTAGAGGTTAAAGTGAGATGTATTCGAGTAATGTATAAAAAAGTCATCAAAGCTAGTGAAGCAAGGAAAACACTCAATGTAACATCAAGCAAAAAAACTAACATTCACCTAAAACAGGGTACCATTAGCTATAATGAATGCAAAAACTATGTTTCATAGCTCAAGATCACCTTCATACCATAAACCACAAGAAACATAAATCACTCACAAAAATTGATGATAAACAATACATTGTAACTATAAAGAGTGATCCTTTAGAACAACGTCGCCCTTATTCACATATTAATTAAATCACCCTTTCCATACAACTTTAGGAAGAAATACTCATCAGAATAACTTTGCAATACAAATGCATTTCCTCCTTGATAATTTTATTTAAAAATATTTTTCTTTATTTTCTTTTCTTTTTTCTTTTTTCAAAAAATTGAAAGAAGTTACAATAATACTAGATTCTTTAATATAAGATAAAATGACATTGCAACAATTATAACCATCCTGCATATATCCACACCGCAACACTTATACTCTTAGGCATCCATAAACATCAATAATCATAAATGCTTCACTAGCTTTAAGGCTTGGGTAGGACATTTGATTAGGTTAAAAGCATATAATATGGTTAGCCCAACAAGAAAGGCTAATAATGCTCAAAGGGGCTTGGTAAAAAAAAATCATATCAATAGGTAGGCTATTTGGCTAATGTAGCGTATGACACATAGAATGCCCATATCATTTTTATATTAATGCATATGGTAAAAATGTCGTCTCGAATAGAAAATCAAACCGAAGTCAAAATGTACATTTCATGAAGGTTACAGATGAACAAAAGACAATGAGACTAATAAGGATGTGTCAGTCTATTAAGGCTCAAAATCTCACTGGCTTATGTCTACCCACTAGTCACTACTCTTCTAAAGATAATGTACATTGACCAATCATAAGAGTAAAAGAATATGCTTAAGTTGCCATGAATCTTTTGACTTAATTCTACTATCTAATTATGACTATATAATCCTAGAAGTAATAGAAAAGAGAAAATGTTTGTTTTCTTTTATTTTTATTATAAAAACACATAAGAAATAAAAAACTTAAACACTCATGATAAAAAAACTTAAATCACACATAATAACTCTTATCCCTACCCCCGCACTTGAAACTTGCATTGTCGCTAATGTAACCTTAAATATGAGAAATAAATCATTCAATAACACATAAATGTGAAATGAAAATTGAAAGAAATAGACTACCCTTAGGTTACCTCCCAGGCAGTGCCTTTGTTTATTGTCGTTAGCTCAGCTCCGTGGTTTCCTCATCATATTACAAAATTTTGATCTCTAAGGATCATAACTTTGACATTTTCCACTTGACCTTCTTCAAGATAAGGCTTGAGTGGATGACCACTTACTTGTAATATCTTCCCTATTTTTAAACTCTTAATCTCTACTGCACCATAGCAGAAGACATTAGTAATCACAAAAGGATCGATCCAATAAGGAAGATATTTATGCGAACACAATTTATATCCAGCACAGTAAAGAAAAACTTTTTGACCAGTTTTTCAACGAGACATTAAAAGCTTTGGTCTTCTATTTCATTAAAACTGCTTCTTGTTTATTTGTATGCTTTTACTTATAATTTGCCTGTACTGAAGATTCAATCACATTAATTGAAAAAACAAAATGATCATTATAGGAATGCTCATTAACATAAACAAATATTGAAATGAGTAACTGCCCCATCAAATTTCATTATGAGGTACCCTCACGAGCATCTATCTTAGTTTGGGTCGTGCTAAGAAATGGTCTCTTTAGTAAGATAGGTATTGGATTATAGGAAGTTTCATAATTTATATCAATAACACAAAAATCAGAAGGAAATATTAGTTAATTTACCTGCACCAGTGCATCTTTAATAAACCCATCTAGGTAAGCATTAGTACGATCAGCCAATTGTATATAACACTAGTTTCTTTTAATGACCCTAAATTTAAAGAGGCATATATGGTCAGGAATAACATTAATTAATGCTCCTAAATCTAATATTGCCTGCTTAATTTTATTGTTAAAAATTTTCAAAAGAATAATAAACATGTTTGGGTCTTTACACTTAGGAGGAATTTTGTTTTTAAAGACTACAGAAACATTTTAACTCGTCATAATCATTTCATTACTTCTTAGCTTATGCTTGTTCATACATACTTCTTTAAGGAATTTCACATACCGTGACACTTACTTGATCCCATCTAATAGTGGGATATTCACCTCAACCTTGCAGAAGGTCTCCCAGATCTCCTTATCCTTATCTTCTTTCTTTGAATTTGCTAATCAGCTAGGGAAAGTTGGAGGATTAGTCTTTACAATAATTGGGAATTCAACATTTCCTTTGAGATAGAAGATATATACCTTTCTTCTTTAGGCTCCTTCTTAAAATCTTCTTCACTACTAATCCTTTGTGTAATCTTTTTAGGATCCTCAAGCTTCCTACACTCCTCAAGGTGGATGCACTAACATTCTTCATATTTTTCTCAGGTTTTGATGGCAATTTTCCTCCTCTTTGAGCCTCTAAATGATTGATATTCACTACCATCTGGCTCACCTGGTTCTTTAAACTATGTATGCTAGAATTTATCTCTTGAAATTTAGATTTGATCTCCTACTAAAACTGCTGCACATCCTATTGAAATTCCAGAGTGTTAGTTGCAAGAGACTTAACTATATCTTCCATAGATGTACTAAATTGGAGGAAAAAGCTTATGTCCTTAGTTATTACACTCCTTGTGGCCTATTCGAGAAGTAATTTTGCTACCTATTTCCTCCATAACTCAAATTGAGATGATCCCTCCAACATGGGTAATAAGTTTAGGAGTACGGGGTATATAGGTTAAGAAAAATCGCTTCTATAGCATTGATGTTTTCTATACTTCACTTTTGTAAGGTTGGGCACCTATCAGTTGGATGGCTTGTATTTGCATATATTTTACACACCTTTACTTTTGCCTATATAACAACAATTTTTCTAACAAAAGACGTTAGCTCATCTAATCGATGTTCAATTTATGAATTACTTAACCTTTTGATGTGACGAACATCATTATGAGTGCCAAATTGTTGATTATTAGTGGTTATGAACCCAATTAACGTCGTGCTTTGATGAGAATTCGTTCATAGAGTGCGTTACCACTCGTTGCACTAACCAAACTCCTTTTCCATGGGTAACAATTCCTCATGGAAGTATTGGATAAGGAGTTGCTTTGAAATGATGTCGTGAGGAAAACTAATAAACTTCTTAAAGCGTTCCTAATACTCGTAAGGGGACTCTCCGTTGCGTTGATTTATCCCACACATCTCTTTTCTTATACTGGCTATCTTTAATGTTGGAAAGTATTTATCCAAAAATAGCCTCTTCATTCTGATCCACGTGTTCATAGCCTTAGTAGGAAAATAAAAAATCTAGTCCATTACTGCATCTTTTTGTAAGGATAGGAAAGTCCTTAATATGATCTACTTGTCTGTAACCCCTGGAGGTTTCATACTCAGTTGATGAAAGTTAGGCAAAAGATGGATTAAGCCAGACCTAAGCTCAGAGGTAACATGTTAAGCAAAATTAGGAAAAGTCATCATGATCTTTGAGTTAAATCTGGTACAATCAACTCCCTTAAAGTTCTTAGATTAGCCATTATTTCTTCAAATTTAAGCTCTTCTTACACTTATGAATTTTTTATGGTTTCTCTTCATAACATTCTCAGCATCCTTTCAATCTCTAAATCAAATTATACAGATTCTTTATTAGAAGTTTTTATTACTACCATATATGAACACTAACAAATATGAAAAGATTAAGAAATAACTAAAAAATGTTCATAAACAAATATGTATACAAAAAACCAACTGAAATCAAAAGCAAAACTAAAGCACCTCATTCCTTGACAATAGCACCAAAATTCTTGATTTGTGTCAAATGCACCAGAAAATAAAATATAAATTTGTATACTAAAATTTATAGTAGTGGTGAATAAGGATTGTATCCACAGAGACAGTGTGTTTAGCTTTTGTAATGAAAAGAATTTACATTTAGGATAAAGGGGGTTTTGGTTGGAATTGAAATACAAAATAAATTAAAATTGAACTAACAAAAGTAATTGAAATTTAACACATAAAAGTGAGAAAATTGATGCATGGGTTTAGAATTCAGTTCTTGGTTCAATGTCAACCTACACACAAATAAACATACTTCATCGTCTTGTTATTCTCATACCTCTCTTAGAAACTATTCATTGTAGGTCGATAATAAGCTCTATTAACCTTGGCTTCTCTTAGGTCGTGTTTAATCAAAATAGGCTCTTTGAATAAACTAAACTATCAAATAACCTAGAACAACCTAGATTTAATAGGATAGCCACATTATAAACTAGGAAAACAAATTAATCTAGGCAACAACCACACAAGCTTGAGCCATTTAACCTGTCATGTTATCCCTAATGATTCATCACCATTAATTTACCACAAATGAATTGAAATTACAAATATTATGTATTGTATTCCATATTCTGGAAATGGGTTCGTGCATAAACAATCTATTGAGAATGAGAATATTAATCATTCATGTATGAACACCTAAAATATTAAGCTAAGAATAGAGCATAAACAATTTCTAAAGATAGATAATTGACAATACACAGTGGAGAGATTCCTAAATGTGTTCTTCGACTTTTATTTCCCTTATAAACTGGAAGAAGGAATATTAGCCCTCCATAGATCCTAAAGAAGTAAGAGTTCTACCCCATTTCATATTCCAAAAAATTATTCACGTTATGTTTGGCTGCTCAAATGTCTATTTATAGAAAAAATTTAGGTTTTTGGAAGATGCACGGTTATGGATCAACCTGTACATCACAAAACACCAATTTTGTGATTATACATGGCCGTGAAAGTGAATATACGGTTCTGTAACTTACAAATCATGTTAAATTCTCCACTTTCTTTCATTTTCTTGTCCAATCTTCACCATAATCCATCTCCTTCTTGTTCCATACAGACAAATGAGTTTGAACATCATTTTACCTCTTGTGCTTCCAACTTGTATCTAAAACCAAATATGAACCAAAATGAGTATCTTAAGCATTTCTTAGCATTAATCACTAAATGTTATAGAGTCAATGTATAATCAATTAATCATACATCATTTTGACCTTGACTTTACACCCATACCTACTGTTCACTCAAGTTTACACGCTCTAAGTTTTACTAATTTTTAACCTTGGTAATTATCGCAAGCATACGGGTCATTCGCATAGTACCTAAGGTGTCGATCCCATGAGGAAGAGAACTAGTCCTAAAAATCTAAACGCAGCTAAGTTTGCAAAACCTAATTAAACAACTACTGTGGAAATTAAAATTAATCAAGAATCAAATATGAGAATTTAAACCACCAAAAGAACAAATAGAAGCAAACTCACACAAATAATCCAAAATTCAACCCAGAAGTGACCAATTGAGAGAAAGGGGGATTTATTCGAAATTAAAGAAAATCTATCTAATTATGAAATTCTCAATTTAACGGGTCTAGACAGTCTTAGGGTGAATAACTCTCTCTCGAGTTATAATTATTAACCCTAATTAATATTCCCTAATTCAAATTGTGGAAATTGTGATCTCTCAATCCACAATTTGTCCAAAACCTAAATTAGTTCTAACTTTGTCTATTAACCTACCGGGAATCTGTGCTCGATCTCTCGTTACACGATTCTACCAATTTGATTCAATTCTCTACCTATCGTTTTACATAACTCTCATTTACCTAAATCGATGATTTTCACTAGCTCACCCTCTCATTTTATTTCCCAATTATAAAGAATCGAATTAAATCACAATAAATCGAAATAAAACACAATTAAATCAATCTTATTAATCTCAAGAATAAATAAACTCGAAGGTGAGTTTAGACAAAAGCATCAACATTCAACGACAAATATCTCTAATCAATCTCAAAACTTCATACATCAATGAAATTGAAATAATAACTAGAATATACTTTCAAAATGGATCTCGGAGTCTCAACTACGTCGCATCAAGCGTGTCTCCGTGCCTCTCTTCCTTCATCTCCTTCCTTGATCGTTTGATCTCTAACTAGGTTTTCTCTCGAATTTTTGGCAGAGTCTCTCTCTTTTTGCAGCTCTTGGCTCTCTCTTCTCCCTTGATGGCTATCACATCATGTTCTATTTATTCTATAGAGGCCCTAGGTCAAACTCAGGGCAAAAATGGTTTAAAAATCACTCAAATTTCAAGTTTTTGTGTTAGCCCGATGCAAGGCATGATCTTGGCCCTGCCTGCCACGATCATGGCCAGCACTTTTTCCTTTCTGTCACGATTGTGGCTTGATTTAATGCTTTCTATCACGATCGTGGTGCTTGGTGCACGATTGTGGCGTGTGTCTTTTAGCCAAAACTCTTAAAATCTTCACCGTTTTTCCCTGTTTACCCTGCACCACTAGCACCCACATCAAGGTACCTCAAAAATATACATTTTAAGCTTAAAGATCCAAACTAACCCATAAAACACTTAAACATAAAAACTAACCTAATTAAGCCCTAAATGCTTACTCAACACTCAATTTAACACAAAATGCATGACAAATTAAACCCTAAAACATCATACAAAACACTAATATCAATATCCCTACACTTAAACGTTTGCTTGTCCTCAAGCAAGCAAAACAACAACACTTAACAAAAATAATCACAACATGCAATAATGTGACAATGGCTCTTATCTTTATGAACTAAATTTAATCTTGGACATACCCATTCGAATTATGTCAAATCATTAACATGCAAAATATGTGTCTAGGGGCTTTGAACTAAATATACAACTAACTCAAGACCAAGTGTTAACCATTTTACCCTTTTCAATTGTGCACACACATTAATAAATTTTCTGGTCCCTCATACTTGGTAACTATTCCTAGGTATAACTTCATGAAACTTCAAGCCTATTACAAGTCCAGTAGGTTTTTATTTAAAACCCAAAAAATTTTTCACCCATAACTTAGCCTTTTACTCAGAGACAAACATTTTTGATGAGTTTCGATCCAGTTACTCGACTAAGTCATGTATTAACAGCTTGGTAGAAACATCATTATATCCTTTTTACGCGAAGGCACACATTTGTGATGCGTGTTAATCTGATTACTTAGCTACACCGCGTTTTTAACTAGCTACTAGCTTTATTCATAACCCAAAGGTCAGTGGAATAGTGATTATTGAATTAAACACTTTTTTTAATTGCCTACCTTATTGCTTTTAGCTATTTGTTTCCATGAAAATCATTGTCCAGCATTAGTCCTCTTCTTCTTCTTCTTCCGATTTCTCGCTTATTGATGCTTCTTATGCCTGCATAGGTGGCATGGAGCTCGAGCTTACCTAACCCATCCTAGTCTGCACATGGGTCTTTTCATTTATTTGTCGCAAACTCATGTTGGTGGAGTGAATGATCTCTACCCAAAATAGATGATAGTGGTTAAGGAACTCAGGCAGATGTACTACTAACCCCCCTCTGATCCACGGCAAAATGCTTTGCGATGGAAGATACTAGGTACCCTATTCTAAGATGGTTGCTCCACTTTTGCAAAACTGCAGCAAGAGCATTTAACATATGCATAGATGTGTATACTAGAATACTATGGTCCATGCACCATAGTATGAATAGTTCCTTGGTTGAACACTTTTTGGTCTCTGATTTTTCAAAGACCAGCTAGCACATAAATTTATGCAGTATTAAGTGTTCATGGGATCGGATAATATTATTGTGGGCATTTTTAGCATAAAAACCCTTAATGCTAGTTAGCTCATGCTAGTATTAGGAGGGACATAAGTCATCATGTTGGTCGACAATGTTGAATTCGGGGAATCCATATATGTCGCACATAATTTCTACCGTTAACTCTTATGCTCCCCCCTCAATCTAAACCATAATTCCTTATTGCTCTTGGGGTCAAAGGTTAGGGACGTGAAAAATTCTAGAGTAAGTTCTTCATAAACAAGGAATTGGAATCTAATAAACTGACCCCCACTGGATCCTTTTTGCCAAGTTTTCTATCCACTCACACACTTCTATTCTATCCAATGTATCAAAATCAAAATATTTAGGCACAACAATTTGCCTACAATGAAGGGACTAGAAACGAATACCTTCTTCCTCAGTGTAAATAGGAAATGAAGCTCCAAAGTCCACTGCTCTGTTTCGTTTCCCCTGTCCTGCAACTTGTTGTGTTTCGTGAGACTCTCGTTTGGCAGTTAGCTTGATACGAGGCATGATTAAGCTAAAATTTGAAAGTTGATGATGGAAAAATTATAAAGAGATGTTGGAGTGTTTAAAAGTTGGAATTCTAGAGAGATAAAGTAAAAATGAAAGTGAAGGAGAAAATTAAGTAAGAATTGAATAAATAAGTGGTAAAAAGGGTAAAATGGTAAATTTGTCACTTCAAATTTTGCGTCCTCCCCTTTTGTACATAGTCACAGGCCACGATCGCGGTATGCAGTGCACCACAGAAGGAAATCCCAATCGCAGGCCACAATCCTGACCTGATAAGTCACGGTCCTGGCCAGTGCCTATATCCTGACACCAAGACCTTCTTCTTCCAATTGTTTCCCTCTCTTAGTTTATAGTTCTTCTTCACTTCTCTTAATACACTTGCGTACTCTTCCCCATGATTCTGAAATCCTATTCCTTTTTTTGCTTTTATTGAACCAAAACAAGAATGAACCTAACTAGGAAATTCAAATAATCTAACAAGATTAAACAATAAACTAATTTTTCATGGGTTGTCTCCCATGTAGCACTTCTTTTAACGTTGATAGCTTGATGCTCCTTTAAAGCTTACGGTGGAATGATTGATTTGATGGTAGCGTCGTTATTAATCTCAAAGTTTGAATATTTGCTACTATATTACAATTACCACCTTCCTTGGAATTTTCTTTACCTCGCCTTCTCCTTCATGAGTGCTTCTTTCGGAAGGCATTTGCAGGATTCTCAATTTCTTCCCATTCTTTTCGAGGTTTGTTATTGTGATCCACTGGAGTTGAAAGAGCTCCGCACTCTCTAACAGTCACCTTGAAGGTCAGCTGCTCCTTCCCTACTCGTAAAGTTAGTTAGCCCCCATCCATATCAATCATTAATCGTGCAGTGGCTAAAAACGGTCGTCCAAGAATCATCATAGTATCCTCACCTTCATTGATATCCAAAATATAGAAATTCGTGAGAAAGATAAAATTACCAACCTTGACCTGCACATCTTGTATAATTCCCATCGTTCTAAGTGAAGTCCTATTGGCCGTCTTAACTAAAAACTTTGTGGGCATTAACTCTCGTAACCCAATTTAAGAATGAAAGTGTAGTGCATCGCATATATACTTGCGCCTAAGTGTCCAAATGCCCTATCTATAATGATCTTGTTGATACTGCAGAGGATGAAAAAGTCCTTGGGTCATCCTTCTTCACTATGTTGGTGGTGTCTTCCAGTATCCGATCCTTTCCCTTCTCTGTGACAGACTCTTGTAATTTTAGTTTAGATTGTATTCATTCCATCATTTCCTCAACTTTGGTTGTCTTGAATTCTTGTAACATTCCTACTGCTCTCCTAGCATATAATTCCCTTTGAGCAAAATATTGGTGCGGGAATACCCGTAGAGTTACTTGCACCTATTTGCTTACAGTCTCACTTGGAAGGTCGTCTTTAACTACTTGACCTTCTCCTTTGTCTACCCCTTCCAACTCTTCATCATGAGTTTGGCTTATAACCATGATACGTTCCTTCGAGTTCAACTATGTGTTGTTAAGAATAGTTCCAGCATTCCGAGTCAACATTGCTTCCGTGAGTTGCCTCACTTAGACTTCTAAATTATGCATAGACAAAGCATGATTTTTTGTGACTTGCTCGAATTTACTCTCTAGCCTCCTATGTGCTTCCTCCATTCCCTTCATTCCTCCTATCTTATCCAAAATTCTGTCCAATTTCAAATCCATCGAGCTTGTTTTGTCTTGTTGGAAACTCGATCACCCTTAGAGTCTGAACTGGCCTCCATTGTTATTATTAGACCAAGAGAAGTTTAGTTGATTCTTCCAGGTTATATGTGTTGGAGTAAGGATTATTACCCCCTCCACATCCAAATTGGGCTCCCATATAATGAACTTGCTTTAGGTTGTCGTCTCTCATCAGATAGCAGGTCACCGTATCATGATCTAATTGGCCGCATAGCTCACACTTCAATTACGTGGCCTTTAACATAGCTAAGGATGACACCTTCATATTACTAAGTTGTCACATCAAGTTGTCAATCTTAGCTTACATTTCCGTCATCTAATCGACAGTGACAATTCCCTTCTGCTCCCTAAAGTTAGTAGGTTGCCTACTACGTTTACTAGCCCATAAGCAGTTATTGCTGGCCATCTCCTCTATTAATTCCTCTGTTTCATTAACCATCTTTCTTATTAAAGATCCTCCCGATGCCACATCAATGGTGCCTCCAATGTGTGGATTCACTCTGTTGTAAAAAGTCTGCAATAGGAACTCCTTGGGTAAATTATGATGTGAGCATCTCCTCTGCAGATCCTTGTAATGCTCTCATGCTTTATAAATAGACTCGCCATCACCTTGTTGGAAATTTGTAATTTCAATAATTTTTAATGGGAAGTATTTATCCAAGAAGGCACGTACTAGCTAGTCCCATGTCATAATGTTAGCAGGGCTTAGTGAATGATACCAAGCCTTCACTCTATCCTTAAGTGTAAAGGAAAACAGCTTAATTCTAACTACGTCTTCTGATATCTGATGATACTGAAAAGTATAACAAATCTCGATAAAACTCACGATGTGAGCGTTGGGGTCTTCATTTGCAAGTCCATAGAATTGGACGTTCTATTGGAGCATATTTCGGAGTGCTAGCTTGATTTCAAAGGTGACCGCCTGAACAGGTGGTCTAGCCACTCCTTGGTTTGCAGGATTGAACCCTGGCCTTATAAAATCCATGGGGGTCCTCTATTGCTGCCTACTAGGATTGACTTCTTGATCCATGTTTCTTTAGAACTCAGCCATTTACGCTTTCTCGAACTCTTCTTCTTTTTCTCACCGAGCTTTCCTAAAGGTTCATTCTAAACATGTTATGACTAAATCTAAAGTCTCAATTGCACGACTAGAACCCCTTGTGACCCTTGTGTTCATGCAAGAGCACGATTCCTACGTAAAACTAACGAAAAATAAAAACAAAAATTAAAAGTTATCCTAATGCTTTAAACTATAGAACTAATTGCCTTCCTCGACAATGGCCTCAAAAACTTTGTTCGCCTGAGGTTACACGCACTAAGTTTTACTAATTATAACCTTGGTAAATTTTGTAAGAACTTGGGTCATTCGCGTAGTACCTAAGATGTCGATCCCATGAGGAAGGGAACTAGTCCGAAAATCTAATGGCAGCTAAGTTCACAATACCTAATTAAACAACCACTGTAGAAATTAAAATTAACGAAGAATCAATTATGAGAAATTAAAGCACCAACAGAATGAACAAAAACCAACTCACACAAATAATCCAAATTTCAACATAGAAGTGACCAATTGAGAGAAACGGGGAATTTATTTGAAATTAAAGAAAATCTACCCAAGTATGTAATTTTTGATTTAACGGGCTTAGACAATCCTAGGGCGAATTACTCTCTCTCGGGTTATAATTCTTAACCCTAATTAATAAATCCTAATTTAAATTATGAAAATTGCGATCTCTCGATCAGTAATTGGTCTAAAACCTAAATTAGTTCTAACGTTGTCTATTAACCTACCAGGAATATATGCTCGATCTCTCATTGCATGACTCTACCAGTTTGATTTAATTCTCTTCCTATCAATTTACCTAACTCTTGTTAACCTAAATTGATGATTTTCTCTTTCTCACCCTTTCAATTTATTGCCAAGTTATGAAGAATCAAATTGAATCACAATTAAATCGAATAAAACACAATCAAATCAATTTTATTAATCTCAAGAACAAAAAACCCAAAGGTGAGTTTAGGCAGAAAAATCAACATTTAACAACAATACTTCCAATCAATCTCCAAATTTCATAAATCAATAAAATCAAAATAAAAACTAGAAAATACTGCCAGAATGGATTTCAGAGGTCGAAACTATGGAAAACCACCTATTCTGGGAAGTACGTCGTGTCGAGCATGTCTCCGTGCCTCTCTTCCTTCATCTCCTTCCTCGATCGCCTGATCTCTATGTAGGTCTCTCTCAAATTTTAGGCAAAATCTCCCTTCTGTGTAAGTCTCTTAGCTCTCTAATGTTTATTCGTGGCTGCTAGGTATTGTTCAATTTATTCTGTAGCAGCCCTAGGTCAAACTCAGAGTCGAAATGGTCTAAAAAATCACCAATATTTTTAGTTTTCATGTCAGCCCGATGCAGGGCACAATCATAGCCCTACCTACCATAATCATGGTCGACATTTTTTACTTTCTGTCACAATCATGGCCTAAAGTGAATGATCTTTTCCTGACTTGATGTCCTCTGTCACAATCATGGATGCTGGTGCACGATCGTAGCCTATGTGTTTTAACCCAAAACTCCTTAGATCTTCACCGTTCTTCCCTATTTACCCTGCAATACTATCACAAACATCAAGGTACCTTAAAAATATACAATTTAACCTTAAAGATTCAAACTAACCCATAAAAAACACTTAAACACAAAAACTAATCCAATTAAACCCTAAATGCATACTCAACACTCAATTTAGCACAAAATGCATAACAAATTAAACCCTAAAATATCATAAAAAATACTACTATCAAGCAACTATACAAGATGAATTAATTCAATTCGCATAGAATGATGTATAGGAATTAGTGCCAAAATCATCAAATATTAATGTGATTGGAACAAAATGGGTGTTTCGAAACAAAACAAATGAAAAGGGTAATGTAACCAAAAATAAAGCAAGGTTAGTAGCATAGGGATATTCTCAGGTTGAAGGAATAGATTTTCAAGAAACTTTTATATCGGTGGCATGACTTGAGTCTATCAAACTATTATTGGGCATAACATGCATGAAGGGGTTTAAGCTTTACCAAATAGATGTAAAGAGTGCTTTTTTGAATGGGTTTATATAGGAAGAAGTGTATGTCGAGAAACCAAAAGTATTTACTGATTTAGCCCATGTAGATAATGTTTTTAAGCTAAAGAAATCTTTTTATGGTCTAAAACAAATACCAAGGGCTTGGTACGAAAGGCTCACACAATATCTTATTAGGCACGTATATAAATGATGAAGTGTTGACAAAACTCTATTTATTAAAAAGTTTAATTCTGATTTTGTGATTGCTCATATCTACGTTGATGACATTGCGTTTGGTGCCACACATCTGAAGATAGTAGATGAATTTGTTCAATTAAAGACATCTGAATTTGAAATGAGTATGGTAGGTAAGCTTAATTTATTTTTGGGTTTGCAAGTTAAACAAGTGAAGGATGAAATTTTTATATCGCAAACCAAATATGCCAATAGTTTAATAAAGAAGTTCGGTCTTGTGAATGGTAGACATGTGAGAACACCTATGAGTGTCTTAATGAAACTAAACAGAGATGAGAATGGTAAAAGCGTTACTGTCAGTCTATATCAGATCATAATCAAAAGTTTATTATATTTAGTTGTAAGTAAGCTAGATATCTATTACAACGTTGGCATATGTGCTCGCTATTAAGCCAACCCGAAAGAAACACGTCTAATAGCAGTCAAGAGGATTATCAAGTATGTAAGCAAAACATCTAATTTTGGGATATGGTATACATCTAACTCGACATCTTATCTAGCTAGATATAGTGATGCAAATTGGGCTGGAAACTTAGACGATCAGAAAAGCACTTCAGGAGGTTGTTTCTTCTTAGGGAATAATTTGATCTCCTAGTATAACAAGAAGCATAATTCAATTTCCCTATCAACTGATGAGGCAGAATATATTACTGCAAGTAGCTGTTGTTCACAACTTCTTTAAATAAAACAGAAGTTAGAAGATTATGGGATTGATCAGAATTTGTTGACTATCTTACACGACAACAAGAGTGCCATAGACATCTCTAAGAATCCAGTTCATCATTCAAGAACAGAACATATTGATCTTAGGTACTACTTTATTCGAGAGCTTGTGGAAATCAAAATAGTCACCTTGTCACATGTATCTACGGAAAAGAAGTTGGTAGATATCTTTAAGAAACCTCTAGATACAGTAAGATTTGAACTTCTTCGAGGGGCTTTGGGACTTTATGCCTTATATTATTGATGTATTATTTTTAATTTTTCAAAAATTCCTAGGTGTCTTTCTCTACTCAGCAGCTCCCCTCTTATATCTTTCTATCTGTCCACTCCTAAGCTTCAAATCACTCTTGTAGCTACGTTGAAGACAACTTCATCGTGGGCATTGGATTTATGTTGGATTTAAGAGGACATCACCACTGAAGCTTCATCTATTTCTCATCAGTGTTGGCTCTCAAGCTCTCAAGACACATATGACATTGGGTTGAAGATTTATCCACTGTCAACTTAGTGTATATGTGAAATTTGTGAACCTCAATTGAATACCTATATCTTATCTTTACAGTATTGCTTCTTTTCACTTCAAAGTTGATTCAATTTGTTGATTTTGGTTGGGATTTTGCTACTTTTCAAAAAATATGGGCAAGAACAAGGAGAAAATGTTCCTTTCGATGTCAGAAAAGAAGACAATAGCTCCAACATGTCATTCCAATCGATTGATCCTTAATTCAACACCCAACAGGAGATTCACCAAGGCTGGGTCATCTTCTGCAGTTCCTATTGATATTGGCGACACTACCTTTGTTCGAAAAAAGTCCCAGATCTAGATGATGATGTTACTCAGGTCATATTATCCATGGTTCAAGACTCTACTTCAGATTCCGATGAGACTCCCACAATACCTGCTCCATCAACCGCAGTACCTATCTGTCTGATGGAGAATAATGTGATTTCCTTCATGTTCTACTCTTCCATGATTGAATATAAATGAGCGACTCTCAACACTGTTGGGTTTGTTCTCGATCACCCAATCAACTTAGAGGAGTTTCAACAATATGGTCTGAACACTTTATTATCGAAGCAATTTTTGCTACAAGCCTCACTGCTTCCGTAGAACTATTGGAGAATTTCATGAAAGATTGCATGATACAATAAAACAGACACATTAAATTGGGAAGAAATATTCCAATCTAAAACTAGTCAAGAAAACAATGAGATCACTACCCTTAAGATTTATTCTAAAAATTGTAGCAATAGAAGAGGCCCACGACATTAATGATCTATCATTAGAGAAGGTAAATAGAATTCTGACAAATTTTGAAATGAATCTTTTAAAGGGTAAGCAAGAAAGAAGCAAAGGATTTTCACTACAGGTTGAAACTAGAAAAGGTGTGAATGATGTAGAAGATGAATCCTATGAGAATGAAGATTTGGTACTACTCACACAAAATTTTGGTAAATGGTTAAAAAGAATAAAAAGGACACACCCAAGTTTAGACAATATGGTGGGAGTTCATCAAATAACAACTTAAAACAACAAGTCAAAACTTAAAAGGATTAAAGGAAGGTGAAGAGAATCCAATGTCATGAGTATCAAGGCTTCGGGCACGTTCAAGTTGAATGTGCTAATACTTTGAAGAAGATAAAAAGAAAATCCTTTACTAGCACTTGAAGTGAGAATGAATCCAAGATTGAATATGGTAGTTAAGAAGAAACTGCTAGTGGTGCTATGTTAGTTACTTTATATAGCAAAAGTTCAGGTACTTGCTTAAAATTAGTTAAGAAAGAAATAACTGAAGACGAAAAAAGGGGAAATCGAAAAATTTTAAGAAAAATGAAAACAAATCAACTCAAGACCTAATACCAGATTATGACAGTGATAAAAGTGGCCTAGATGATAAAAAGGAGAATATTTACCAGGCTTACAAATCTATGTATGAAAAATGGGTGAAAACGTATAGAAAGAACGAAAGATTGAAGGAAGAGAATCTCTCCTTAAAGAAGACCATCCAAGAGTTAGAAAAGAAATTAATGTGGGCACTAGATAAGCTTGGTGAAGCTAGAATGAGATTAGTAAGTACCGAAAAGGGATTGAGAATGTTAAATGGAGGCACAGAAAAATTAGAAAAGTTGAAGAAAATTAGTAAGGTTAAAGGGGATCTTCAAGGCATTGGCTATAAGGGTGAGTTCTCTAAAGTGAATAAGGAGAAAAATGATATGTCTAGATCTGTTTTAGAAGAAGAAACATCAAGAAAGAATCGAAGATTTGTACCCAAGTGTCTTATGAGTGGCAAGCGATCAACTTACAATTGCTACAGGTCATGAACACTTGTAAATCATCACACACGACAATAATAGTGATTTATGGCATCAAAAGCCTAGACATGTAAATTTTGATCTCACTAGCAAGTTCAAAAAATTCGAAACTATGAAGGGTTTAGCCACAATGAACAAAAAAAGAAAATCAATTTGTAATGCGTGCCAGATGGGAAAATAGATAAGAGTGCCACATAAAAGGGTTAGACCTGTTACCTCTTAATGCATACTTGAATTAATTCACATGGATTTGGTTGGTCCAACATAACATGACGGCATTGGTGGAATGAGATATTTTTTAACTTGTGTTGATGATTATACGAGTTATACTTGGGTATCATTTTTGAAAGAAAAATTGAATACTTTTAAGGTTTTTAGAAGCCTATGTGTGTAGGTCATGAATATGAAAAATATGACTATATTGAGGATTCGATCAGATCATGGAAGAGAATTTGAGATTACAAGCTTTAATGACTTTTGTGATGAGTATGGCATCTTAAAAGAATTTTCAACACCTAAAACGCCTCAACAAAATGAAGTTGCTAAAAGGAAAATAGAACACTTCAAGAAATGGCCAGATCTATATTAAATGGAAGTAAATTGTCTATGTGATTTTGGGCTGAAGTAGTTAATGCAAAATGCCACATATATAACAGAGTTTATCTTCGAAGCATCTTGAACAAGACATCCTATGAACTCTGGAAGGGAAGGAAACCGGATGTGAGTTACTTTCATGTTTTTGGTAGTAAATGCTACATTATTAGAGATAGGGAACAACTTGAAAAATTTGAGAGAAAAAGTGATGAAGGAATCTTCATTGGTTATTCAACTCACAGAAAAGCTTACTGAGTGTATAATCAAAGAACCAAGAAAGTGTTAGAGTCCATAGAATATTTAATAGATGATGTATCTTTGTTCAATGGTCAAGTTACAAATGAAAATCCACATAACCGACCCTCTGAACTACCTTAAACAATCAACCAGACAAGATTGAAAAATTGCCCAGATTTCCAGTTAGTTGCTGCTGAGGAAGTAACTGTGCAAATTGAAGAACTGTCTCTTATTTCAGATGATGAATCAACTAAAACACTTGATGAGGAAATTATTCCTTTAAATGTTCAAAACTCGAGAGACATTATTTTGAAATAGGATTCTCCCTTTTGAATTAGAAGAAATCATCCAGTATAGAATATCATTGGAGATGTTGGTGAAAGAAGAAAAACAAGGGAAAGAAAAAGGCTTAATTATTGAGAATTTGTGGGATGCTTGTGGTACACATCTTCATTTGAGCCAAAGAACGTTTAAGAGGCTTTACACGATAAGTTCTGGGTAGTAGCTAAATAAGATGACTTAATTCAATTCATATGGAATTATGTATGGGAATTAGTGCCAAGACCATCAGATACTAAAGTGATTGGAATAAAATGGGTGTTTCGAAACAAAACAGATGAAAAGGGTAATATAACCAGAAATAAAGCATGGTTAGTAGCTTAGGGATATTATCAGGTTCAAGGAATATATTTTCATGAAACTTTTGCACCGGTGGCATGAATTGAGTTTATCAGACTATTATTGGGCATAGTATGCTTAAAGCAGTTTAAGCTTTATCAGATGGATATAAAGAGTGGTTTTTGAATAAGTTTATACAGGAAAAAGTGTATGATGAGCAACTAAAAGCATTTATTGATTTAGCCCATGTAGATCACATTTTTAAGCTAAAGAAAGCTCTTTATGGCCTCAAATAAGCACCAAGGGCCTGGTACGAAAGGCTCACACAATATCTCATTAGGAAAGGATATAAACGAGGTAGTGATGACAAAACTCTACTTATTAAAAAATTTAAATATGATTTTGTTATTACTTCCAATCTATATTAATGAAATTGTGTTTGATGTCACACATCTTAAGATGGTAGATAAATTTGTTGAATTAATGACATTCGAATTTGAAATGAGTATGGTAGGTGAGCTGAATTTATTTTTTGGTTTGCAAGTTAAATAAATGAAGGATGGAATTTTTATATCACAAACCAAATATGTCTATATTTTAATAAAGAAGTTCGGTCTTGAGAATGCCAAATATGCGAGAACACCTATGTGCTCACTATCTGACAACCATCAAAAGGATTATCAAGTATGTAAGTGAAACATCTTATTTTGGGATATGGTATACATCTGACTCAACATCTTATCTAGCTGGATATGGTGATGCAGATTTGGCTGGAAACTTGAACAATTAGAAAAGTACTTCAGGAGGTTGTTTCTTCTTAGGAAATAACTTGATCTCTTGGTATAGCAAGAAGCATAATTCAATTTCACTATTGACAGCTGAGGCAGAATATATCGCTACTGGTAGTTATTGTTCACAACTTTTTTAGATAAAACAAATGTTAGAAGATTATGGGATTGATCAGAATGTGTTAACTATCTTTTGTGATAACAAGAGTGTCATAGACATCTTTAGGAATCTAGGTCAGCATTCAAGAACGAAACATATTGATCTTACGTATCATTTTATTCCAGAGCTTGTGGAAAGCAAAATAATCACCTTGTCAGATGTATCTATGGAAAAGCAGTTAGCAGATATCTTTACGAAACCTCTTGATATGGTAAGATTTGAACTTCTTCGAGGGGATTTGGGTCTTTGTGCTTTACATTCTTGATATATTATTTTTATTTTTTAAAAATCAAAAAAGGAAAAGAAAAGTAAAAAAAGCGTTTTCCATCCAAGGTATTAAAAATCCCTAGGTGTCTTTCTCTACTCACCAACGCCTCTCTTACATCTCTTTATCCGTCCACTCCTAAGCTTCAAATCATTCTTTGTAACATCCCGTTTCCAGAGAACGGGTCGGACCAAAGAAACAGGTCCAGATGTGGTAAATTACCACATCTCATGC
>JANIIA010115603.1:9198-26867 GCA_027478495.1 Erythroxylum alaternifolium
TAAGTAAGTCAACTACCTTAGTTTTTCACTAAGTAAGTCAACTACCTTAGTTTTTCACTAAGTAAGTCAACTACCTTAGTTTTTCACTAAGTAAGTCAACTACCTTCTTTTCTTCGTTAGTTTCCTTTTTTTTACTCAAATTTATATAATTCTACTTTCAAAAAGAAAATGTTATCGCCTTTTCTTATTATTCTTATATGGATTTATATATATAGGTATCATTCTATTTTCCCAACTTCTTCGAGTCTTTTTTTATGAACAGGTAAGCTTAAGTCTGCTATCAGGTTTATACTTGACTTCTGGCAAAGCTCACGCAAAGCTGAGCGAAAAGCCTTATTATCCGCACCGCGAAAATTCCATGACATGATCTTCCAATTTTAGAAAAAAAAATAAGAAGAAAAAGAGACAGAAGTAAATAATAAAGAGATTCGATTCATTCGTGGACAGGGCTGTAACTTTTCTATTTTACATTCTAAACTCTTTCGGTGCGACGATCCACTTGAATTGGTGTTATCTTTCTCCCTTAGAACAGTGTGATTTCATGCTGGAAATGTTCCCTGATCTGCTGTGAAAAAATAGTGACATTCTTTTTATAGGATAGTTGTAGATCGCTTTTAGTGATGCCAAAGGGCGCCTTTTCAAGGCTAAGGTGGTTAGGAGAATCGCCCCGGAAATATGAGTGGAGTGGATCGGATCCGTTTCTTTATTTATGTCACCACTCGATTGATTATGGTAGCTGTCTGTCTGATCCTAGCACGGTCGTATCCGAACTAAGCGCTTGCCTTGTCTCAGGTTCCCGGCTTGGTTTAGTCTTTCTTTCGAAGAGCGAAGACCTTTGGCACTTAATCTAACCACACCTTTCTTAACTTCATTCTTTCCTGACTGACATGCCTTTTTTCTCTCTCAGCTAGAATTGGGTGCCACAGCTTCTACCTCGAGTGGCTCTTCGCGGCTTGCAAAGCGTGCTTGACTTGTCTCAAAGAAGAGTTTGATCGGCGAGGCCAGCGAAGGATCCAAGTCTCAAAGCGAAGCCAGCACGGGTCTTGCCCCCGAATCCATTCAAGGGACTCCCAAACCAAGCCTGCTGTAGCCAACCTAGCGCACTGCACCACAGAGGCAGAGACGGACATTTCTCTCGATTCCTCTGTTTGACCATCTTGCAGATCACTCGATCTCTCAAGCATTGTAGTTGCATCACATACGAAATAAGTGCCGACCCGCGCAAGTGAACTAGGACGCTTACCATTCTGCCGTCGGTCAGTTATTCAGCTAGGCAGGGTATCAACGGTCTAACTACGAAAGATTGATTGCAACGCTTCATCCCACACTCTTTCTTCTTTCGCCTAATAAGGGAAGCTTTAGCTTACTTCGAAAGCTTTTCAAATCACATAAGGCGGACCCGGTAACATTAGAGTTGATAAAGTGCGTGCCACATTATGACATCCAATAGCAGAGAAAGAAAGCTTGCATCTCCGTCTTGGCTCGAATCCTTCTTATCTTTCTCCTACAAGCCAATCATGCAGTCTAGCTCTACTTTACTACGATTTTTTCTTGCTATTGTTTTGTTCGATCACAAACAGTCAAACTAGCTACCGAAAGAGAGAGACTCAATCCGTTACCATGACTGATAGGATGATCAAGCAAGGCAATGATAATTGTTCCGCTTCTTCTGTTAGTTAGAGAGTAAGGGATGATCTCGGATTTCAATCCAAGGCATGGTCCCATTGAAAGCCCATGGAAAAATTCCCAATTAGTGTTATCCCCCGAAGCGAAGAAAAAGGAATAAGAATGACAATCCCTAGCCGATTCTCCTTTGTTGCCTTCTATCTTCTTCCCCCGTAATAAACAGCAAGGGTAATGATTTCAAGCAGCAATTCCGGTACATCAATAACCGAGTGGAATAATATTTTTTTTTTAAGTCGTATTCCCGGGGATAAAGAAAATGACTCTTTCTTCAGAAATCGTATCCATAGCTTAGTCGCTAGTACGGAGACTGCACCGCAAGGGCAGAGAAGTAGTTTACTTGTGAAAACTTCACTCGTCTTACCCTGAAAACTTCACTATAGACTGCTTTCTTAGCCAATAACTCTATCTCTGAGAAGTAGTGCTATGAGGAGGCTCTTTCCTTCTTTCGTCCCATCGAGTAAATACCCGTCAATCGTAGACAAAAGATACTATTTAATGCTAATAGGTAAGGAGTATGAATCATTTACCAGGCTAGCTCCGACTTGAAATCGAGTTCTTTCACTTCTAAATGATTCTTAGATCGGACTTTGCCGGGTGTTCAGGAATCGATTTTTTTTTACATATCCTTTTAAGAAAGAATTCCCCGGGTTCTATAAAGCGCTCTTTGATGAGAAGCCCTGTGATGCTTGATCTGACCGAACTGGGTCTAATGGAAGACCGCTAATAAGGAGATTTCCAGGTTCTATTAATAAGGAGATTGTTGCTTCATCAATCATCCTAGGTCTATGAAAAGCAAGGCAGGCTATAGACTGTGAGTAGACTGCATTTGTCGGCCTTACGACTGCTACTGCCCCTTTGAAGTTGAATTTCTTTTTTGATTGGAATCTCAAGGATTGGATTCGGTCCTAACTCTCCCTGCTTTCAAGAGAATGATTGAACTTCAACTTTCTTCCTCAGAACAGAACCCGATGCTAGGCCAAGTCCCTCAGCCTGACCGTTAATCAGGAATACTTGGCCAATGCTATCGAAAAGCATCTCGCAATTCATTTTATTACACATTTCGTAAATGGCACTATGCTTCCTTGCGCCCTGGCCTAAGCCTAAGACCTTGGTCATTCTTACTTTGCTACTTATGTAATTAGATTAGAAATAGTCAATTGGCAATCATCTTCAATGATTCTTTGCTATTTCCTCCCTTTTTGTCTGATTTTCTTATGCCTTATTGAATTGAGTTTTTTCACAAGGGAGTCTTAATCTGTTTTGCTACTAGATACCTATTCCACTTCCCTGGCTCGAAAGAAGGAGGAAGCTTTGAATGCTAAAAAAGGATTGTCTCATTCGTAGACGTTGGCGAATCGCGAAAAGAGTCTCTTCTTTGGTAAGAAGCATTTCAATATTTGTAGCTAAGAAGAAAGAGATTACTTGCTAAGAGAGTCGAGATACTGACTTGCTTAGTCTTATACCTTTCGTGCCCCTTGGCCAGTTCCACTCCTCGTACCCTATCGTTCCAAGTACTAAGCTCTACCTTGCTCTAGTTCTCTAGCTATCGAAAAAAGTATGGAGCTATTACGCGATCACTATTTCGCTCGTTCTCTCTATCTCGTTCCTCTTATTCCACGCTTAATGCCCTATGGTCGAGCATCTGAAAACCTGGGAAACCAATCTTTCGATCTCGGAAGCATCTAAAGCCTTTTTTTTTTCTATCGTCTATCGGGTGGGGTGGTAGTCCTAAATGAAATGGCTTACCTAACCTTATAGGAAATATGTTTTATAGGGCAAAATCAGGGGTTAGTAAGGGAGCAGGCAGATAGGCTTAATCTGAACTCACTTTTGGAGCGAAAACGTGATTCCTATATGTTTAAGATAAGGTAGATTGTCCTTGCTTCGGAAGCAGCTACAACAAAGACTACTTATGGACCTTAGATCACTAAAGGATCAGGGATAATCAATCGGCTGATTACAGAGATGCAAGAGCTCTACAAGCAAATCTGGAGAATGAAGAGCTGGCTCAAAGGCTGATGCGATTATCCTAAAACGGGGAAGGCTGAGACGATAGGCTTTGATTCATCAGTTTTAGACTGAAGGGCTATGGTGCTACACCCGGAAGAAAGCTCGATATGATATTCTGACTTTCCTTTCAGGCTAAAGGAAAGCAATTCGCCAAGCTAATTGAGTAAGTGAGACGAGTGCAACCATTTCAGGTTTATATTGGATGAATAGAGTCTTTCATACTTTGAATATCCTGAGATACTTCGATGGCTTAGAAAGGCTTACTGGAACAAAAGATCCTTCTTTTTTACGTCGTGAAGGGAAAGGCCCTCAACTAAGGGACAAATGAAAGAGTAAAGTAAATCAACACTTAAAACACTCGAATAAATATACCGAAGCTAGACGGACTAGACCGCTTGAAGGCTAAGAGAGAGGTGGAAAAACGTAGGCTGTTTGGATTGCATACGGGGTAGTAGATGGAAAGCAAAGGAATTTCATGGGGCCATTCTATTACACAATCACCCAGAAAGCAAAAAACAATCAGTCCTTGTTCTGAGAGTTCAAAAAAAAAGTAAGTAAGAGGATATAAATTGGACATTGTTCGTGACTCGACTGAAAGGAACCTCGCCAAAAAGGGGAACAATTTCTCACTAATCTAGAAAATCTCCATTTTTGAAATATTTGGCTTTAAGGATGTGATACCAAAGCCCATCACAGCCTTGGAGCATGCGCCAAGCCAACTTCATGAACATAGCCTCATTTACCACCTCCGTTTTCCTTAATCCCAGACCTCCTAAGTTTTTGGGTTTGCATAACGTGTCCCAGGGCAGCAGATGGAGTTTCCTTTTCCCATTAAGCTCCCCCCAGATGAACTTTCTGCTAGCCATGTCAATGTTCCTACATACCCCAGTGGGCAATTTCGTAGACTGCATAGTATAAGTGGCTATAGTGGACGCAGCAGATTGCACTAAAACAGTCCTGCCGGCCATAGAAAGTTGGCTCATTTTCCATCCTGCTAGTCGCCCTTGCACTCTGTTAGAGAGCTCTTCATAGATAGCCTTGGTGACTCGTCCGTGTAGCATGGGAACTCCCAGATATTTCCCCAGGTCAGACGTTAGTTGCATTCCTAATTTGGAGGAGATGATCCACTTTTTCTGTCTTGGAGTGTTAGGTGAGAGCCACACCCGAGATTTCTCGAAGCTAACTCTCTGCCCTGACGCTTCACAGAATTGATGCAAACAGCCCAGCATAACCTCATCCTGGGCTTCCGATCCCTCACCCATGAACAGGAGGTCATCAGCAAAGAACATGTGTGAAATTAAAGGGCCTCGTGTCCCTATTCTGATTGGCTTCCAGTTCCCATCACTCACTAGCTGCGCTATCAAACGACTCAGTTTCTCAACACACAAGACAAATAGATACGGGGACAATGGGTCCCCTTGGCGGATCCCCCTGCTAGGACTGAATTCGGGTTTCTTGTCTCCATTCCAAAGTACAGAGAAGGAGGTGGAAGAGACTAGATTCATAACCAAGTTAACAATGTTAGCTGGGATGTTGGATTCGAGTAAAACCTGGTGTAGAAAGGCCCACCGGAGCCTGTCCTAGGCTTTCTCCATGTCCAATTTGATGATCATAAAGCTTTTCTTGCTCCCTCGTTGTCTAAGAGTGTGGACTATCTCCTGTATGGATATAATGTTGTCGACACCTAACCTCCCGGTGATGAAGCTACTCTGGTTCTTGCTAATCAGTCCATCCATCCATGGTTTGATCCGTTGGACCAGCACCTTGGAGATAACTTTCAGAGCTACGTTACATAAAGCAATAGGCCTGAAATGTCTTACAGTCTCTGGCCTCTCCACCTTAGGAACAAGGGAGAGAAGGGTTTGGTTTAGGGAAATAGGAAACTGACCAGTTTCAAAAGCTTTTTTAACAAGGGTTATTAAGTCTGGTCCAACCACAGCCCACTGTTTCTGATAGAATGCTGGAACATAGTAGGAAAGGATGTGACTAAGTCCAAAACTTCAGTGAACTTAACTCCCCCTTTAGAGACCCAGTTTACTACCACCACTTCTTTGCTTCTGCGGGTTCCTTAGGACCCACTTCTGCACCATGCGTGCACGGTGGCGGGCTCGACACACGTTTGGTTGGAGAGAAAGAACCCAGAGGAGCGACCAGTTGATCGAGTACACCAGCAGATCAACAGCCCACATCTTATCTTCTTCTTTGTCTAGAGAATCGTCGGGCTTAACCGAGACCAGACATCTGCTTTTACTACCATTGGTTTTGTTCGTCGTGGCCGTGTCCACACATACGGCTATTTTAGACGTCCTCTCGAAAACGAAAATTGGAAGTGGTCTATAATTCACTTAGTACTCGGTATAACTCATGCGTGAAAGAAAGCCCTTTACACGCGGCGCTGAATGAAACTTTTACAGAATTCCTTTCTCCCGGCTTACTATTCTTTGGCAGAGGGGTTGTCGGGTGAACAATATGATTCGAAAGAGGAATAAAAACCTAGCGCTCGAGGCAAGGTAGGAATGCTCGGGCTGAGCAAAGACTTCAAAGTCAGTTCAGGCTGACTTCTAAACTAACCAACAGAATTGAATCGAGAAAGGGATGCCATTATTTAAATGAAAAAAAAAAGGCACACTTCTATTTTATCGCCTGTTCCCCCTTTCTCTAATAAGCTGTTTAGGAAACTGGAATTCCTTTAGTAAGATAGCTCATGAGTGATCAAACCAGTTCCTGATTTCAGGAGTTTATGAGTGCATGAGTCAAGGTGCGCTTCTCTTCCAATCGAATATATTCGATTAAAGCCAAGAGGAGAAGTATACCAGTTTGATGTTTCAAAGAAGTAGGTGGTTGTTAACCACCGAAGTCTAGTTGATGTTATTGATTAACTGTCCATCAATCTCATTCTATGCCATATTCTTTCTACTATTGAAAAAACCTCCTATTCCGCGTAAGGCACCTAGTCGCAAACAAGCCATTCTAGAGATTCATGGTCTCAAACAAAGTGCTTCTCGAACATTCAATAGTACCCTCTTTCTGTGGCAGTCGAACTAACAACCTTTTATGATTCACTATTCCGAAAGGCTAAAGGGCTACGCTAAACCTTACGTAAAAACCTTACCTTACGACAGCTTTGAGAGCAGATGGAGCATCCTCTTATGGGCATGTCTTCGATGCTATACTAGTGAAATCAGTTCCTTGACACCAATAGTTCAGTCGTAAGGTGGCAAAAAGGTTGTTTTCAAGGGTAGCGGGTAAGCAGGAAATCCCCTAGATAGAATCTCGGATCTTGCCGACACGCTAATTAGAAGGCCCTTTGCTATCAATAAGAAGGAAGAGCGGGATGCGGCATTACTAGTGCCAACTGGAATGGAATAGGAGGACTGATAATACCACATTCCCCTTTGTTCTGATTCTGGTCCGTAAAGAAAGCGAGAACGTAGAGTGTAAGGAAGGAAAGTGACTTATAAGAGGTGCCTAGCAAGGTAGCCCAATAGTATAGATCCCCTAGCTAGCTCTCGCAGCTACGCCTCCATTCATTTAGCCTCTTGATTTAGGAGTTTTTGACTTGAATACTGATAGAAAGACCTTTTGAATAAGAATAAGCTAATAAGATATTTTTTTGATTGATGCCGCAAATCGTCTGCAATTAACAGCTAACTCTCATTGATGCAACGAATCCGAGGTAACTAGTTAGTAAGGCTTACCAATTGATTACCAAATCGTCGGTCGTCTCTTTCCGAGAATCGGCTGTTGCAAGATCCGCTGCTCAGTCATCAACACCTCGAAAAGTCCTCCAAGCCGGTCTCAATACCAATGTCATCGGTCAGTCAGTCCAATCGCTTCTTTCTTTTTAGCTGTCCGGCATAAAAACGAAAGAATGAGATCTAGATTATCCCTTAGGGAACTTTATAGGTAATCCTTTTCTTCTCTTCCTAGTCGCATGGTACGGTCTTATTCCTCTTATTCCGGTTTGTTCCTTATTCGCCCTTTATAATAAAATAGAATATCAGGTTCTGTGACTGAGGAGGTCTTTTCTTTGGCTCTATATGGGGAAAAGAAGATCGAAAGCCGTTGAATAATTTCACTTCCCTTTCAAAAGTAGCTTATTGGGATTGATTTCCTATTGCTTGTCTTCTGTAGCAGCTACAGTAGGAGAAAAATGCCGACGTTCCCAAGGGCACGAAAGAGGGATATTCCTTCCTCTTCTTTAGCCCAGCCGGGTTTCCGGGTATATACATATACACGACGACATCGTGCCCTAAGGCAAGGAATGCCCTATTAGGCGCTATGTCCTTTCATGCAGTGCGAGTTAGGTTTCATTTTTCCGGACGCAAGAAGGAATAGAACATAATTCCGAAGCTTTGGTAGCGAAATCTTAGTGCGGAGCTCTACCTTCTTTACTGTTTTGCCTCCTCTAAAGGGAAGGTTCTTTATCATTGACCATTCATTCTGTAACGTTCATAAAGCCCTTCCTCCTCCTGTTTAGGAAGAGAGAGCAGCCAGAAAGACGAGAAGTAAGAAGATTGACTATTGGGATAACAATCTTTATATTGCCTCAGCAGTCTGTCTGTGAACCATTGTCACCAATCAGTAATCAGTACTTTACTGAGCCTACGCAAGGAAGAGAAGAGATTCTCGTGGACCGCTTGCCCCGGTTTGAACTCATGAGATTGAGAGAGAGAGAGATGGGGAAGTAAGCGAAGCTGTTTAAGTAAGAGTTACCTAATTGATTGAATACCAGTCAATTTCCCACAAGAGCATACTCATTTCCGCAACACAATTTCATTGCCTTTGATGCGGCTCCTATGACTACTCAATCGATTATCATAAACTAAGGGAAGAGGATTTCTCCCGGGTTTGAACTCATCTCCTGCAAAGAAGATTTATAAGAGAAAAGAGTTCCACATCTTCGTTCCCCTCGCCGGCGGCTTTGAAGGAATTGGGTAACTAGAATAGAAGGGTAGGAGATAGGAAAGGTTCACGCCTCACAAGAGAGAGATGCGAGTGCGCTAGTTGGTCTTACAGACAGGAGCGAAAACAACAGAGGAAAATAGGCGAGGATCCGTTTTGCTGGGAAAGTCATACCTGAAGAAGAAGGGCACAGACCTTTCACCACATTTGAGAATGCCTCTTTCACGCAGACCTTTTGAAATGCTAGAAGAACGAACAAGAATCCATTGATTTTAGAATAATACCCTCGTCTCTTCTCTGCGAGCTATCCCGATTCTTCCAGCGGAGGAACGGCTCTATCGACTTCAATCCCTGTCTATGGATGTCCTTTTCGGCCTACTTAGTTGACTGACAATGAGAAAGCGAGAACGTGTCTTTCGAAGAAGATATTGTTAGTTGCTTGTTTGAGTTGGATCTGGCTGGAGAAATAGTTTCTATTGTACCGGGGAACGCCCCTTCGCCTTGTTATGGAGGTTTAATCTTTATTAGTAGAGATGGTTTAATTCAAGTTGTCGAAAAGGAATAGTATTCATTGTTTAGTTCGTTTGGTAGTCCCTAAGTTTGTTACCCATTCGGTAGTTTCGGACTGATTTTATCAATTCAGTGTTTTTTGTTTCGTCTGATACCAAAATCTCCATGGTTATATTTAGTTCCCGCGGGGTTCAGCCCGTGGTACTAGAAGATTTATCGTTGATTAGCAAGCCAATGCCTTAAGCCACACCCTAATAGCTCAGCGGTAGAACGGTCGTCGCTTAACTGACTGGTCGTAGGTTCAATTCCTACTTAGGGTTTTTTGAATTCAAGAATGAATTCGAAATGAAAGGGAAAACGTACGGCTGGACGGCTTTGCTTGCTTTAATAGTCTTTCTTACCTCTTCATGCAATTGACGAATACGATCAATGGTTGCTTCAGCATCATCACTAACCGGCATTGTAGTTGGTAAAGGAACCAAGTCCAAAATATGATTGGAAACTCCCCCATAGGCTAGCTCAAATGGTACTTTCCCTGTAACGGTGCTGTTGTAAGCAAATTCTGGTTGTGGCAGTGTTCGATCCCAAGTAGCAACATTTTCTCCAGCAAGACAACGCAACAGATTGCCTAAAGTGCGGTTGGTCACCTCTGTTTGACCATCAGTTTGTGAATGACAGGTTGTAAAGTACTTCAATTGGGTTCCCAGCTTCCTCCATAAAGTTCTCCAGAAGTGACTCATAAATTGGATGTCACGATCAGAAACAATAGACTTTAGAAGATGATACTTTAGGGAGAGAAAATCTTTCTTTCTCAGAAAAAAATGTTCCTGTTGATCCGGTAGTAGGGGTCTTCTTTTTTTTGCTGTTACAGAATCCCGTGCTACGGAATGAATCTAGTCACCATCCGATTTAGCTCTTTTAGTATGGACATGGCTTAAGGAAGCAAATGACTCGGGTTCAAGTAGTTCGGCTAAGCCGGCAAGAGAGATGGAGTCACTAAACCCTAACGTTAGATCCATTATCTCACAGAGTGAACGATATTCGGATCAATCATAAAAAATCAAAGTAGGACAGAACTATTAGCTGCGAACAAGTCTGATTTCAGAAGCAGTTCTCTTATCCGCTGTTGTTAGCTCTCGAGGGGGGAAGTGACCGAGGTATGATTGTTGAAGGAAAAAACCCTGCTCTCTTTTTCTTTTTTTTTTCAGAGGGAAGCGCTAGAATGATCACTATATAGAATCTGATTTCGCGTTTCTTATAACCCCCTCACGAGTCACACTGAAGTTACGACCAAGGAATGACCAACGAGGCCTTGCTGCGCTCAGCGAAGGTTCTCGAGTTCGGGCGCATCTCGTACTTTCGTGAAAAGCCTGAAGTGATCCCCATCTCAGCAGATTACCTTTCCTACCCCTCCAAAAGACTATTCCATTGATTTCGATGCTTATGGCAACACGATCAATCATTCGGCAGCGGACAGCCATTCATTGTCAGAAATTAGTTGAATCCAAGATTCCATTCCTGTGTCTCTTCTATCCCCTTTATCCTATGGGTCGATCTATTTATTGATAATGTTGAAGAATCGATGAAACGACCTTTGTTCCTTACCTTTTCTTGACAAACAGAGCGTAGTCGGCCTTCCTACGCTGACGAATGCCTCCTTGGTTCAGGAACGAACCCACATTTCCTTCGGGGGAGTTCCCGCTGCGGTGCTGTTCCCGGCCTGGCCCTGTCCTTCCTATCTCGCTTGTACCTTCAATCAAAAGAATCGAGGAATAGATATGGCTGGCGGGTTCGGTAGACCGAACACCTTCTGAATCAGCGTGGAGGTGACATGAAGCTCCTTGCCCATTGAGTGAAAGCATCCATCCCAGTCAGAAAGATTCTCCGACCCCACTACCCGCGGGGACTTCCGCCAGCCCCAGGCGGCTACTGATCTTTCGGAGATACGAGAACGAGAGCTCAATTACCTTTGCAGAGGTTAGAAAGTCAATACCATTGAACATGAGTAGACTCAAGGCTACTAACCCTACAACAGTAACACTAATTACGGACTAATCCGTCTTTTATCGCACATACCGCCCTGATGGTACGTCAACATCCTCTTATGCATATGTAATTGAGAGGAACGACCTATTGATTTAACCGGTTCTGTCTTTTAGTAGTAGAACATACCTACCTGTACGTGCTAGACTCAGGTTTAAGCACCTGGCAAAGCAAATAGAAAAAAAAGAATACATATAAAAAAAGAATTCCGCTGCCTTACTGACAATCTTCAATCTAATCAACCCCATCTTCCCCGAGGCCGAGGGGGAGGGGGGACAAGCCGAAGACGACATGCGTGACAAGGTATGGATCCTACCATTCTAGTCATGCCTTTCGGCCTTACGAATGCTCCCGCCACATTCTTCACCCTCATGAACCAAATATTCTACCCATACTTGGACTTGGTGGTCTACTTGGATGATATTGTTGTCTATAGTAATAACTTGGAGGAGCACGTAGAACACTTAAAGACAGGGTTCCGGATGTTAAAGGATAACTCGCTCTGTGTTAATAATGTTATAAGAGGGAGAAGTGTTCCTTTGCCCAACAATCAGTCTCATTCCTTGGGCATTGGATTGGAAGAGGGAAGATCTTGTGCTATCGTATAGTTGATTACTGCTGTATTTAGCCTCTAACTATAAATTGAATAAGGGAAATGAAATTGAATAAGGGAAATTGGCTTCTCTCCTTCCTATTCGATTCCCAATTAAAAAAGACCGTATTCCAGGGAAGCCTTTCTTTCCTATCATTAGCGCCGTTAAAGGAAACAATATGGTAATGGTTTGCTGTGAACAAGAATAGGTTTTTCACCAGTCGATGCTCCTACGCAAGTCTGCTTGTGTCTCGGGTAGGTAAGGTTCAAGTAGTAGTAACGAGCCGGATTTGTTATGTTGTATGATATTCCATCCGTGAGTTAACGAGGAAGAGCGGTGGTCGGATGAACATAATGTCCAAGGAAGGAGAACTGTCCAAGCTTATGAACAAGCTCAATATAGCCAAAGGCAGGTGGGTAAGGGCATTTAGGGTTTCGGGGAAGGGGTTGAAGACTGACCTTGACAACGATGTTTTAGGTGATCCCTGGAACTCAGTCCCAGATATTGAATAGCCTGGAATCCAATTTTCTCTTTTTTTTTCAATAGTAGGCGGGAAGGTAGCACCAAAGAGCATCCGGCATAGAGATTGAGCCCTACTGAGGACGGTTGGGTTGGGAAGAGAATAGCATACGAAGATCAAGTAGAGGTAGTAGTTGGATTGTTCGCATGTGTCCTAAAAGGTGCCCCATATGGTTGTTCTTGAATTGAAGCAATGAAAGTCTAACCTTGATCAGTCCCGAGGTTAGCTTCAGCTAAGTTGTTTACCACTGAAGGGTAAAAAGATTCGAAACTCGCTAAAGATCACTTCCTTCTCACGAATTGGATTCGAACCGACCAATAAAAGGAAAGGCGAACAACCATTCCCTTCCCTAGGCCAAAGAAAGTCCCGCAACTAATCTTGATTAGCTTCTTTTTCTTATGCAAATAGAAAAAGGATTCTAGTAGTTTGTTTCTATTCACTTTCTCTCACTTATGTGCTTTGACTAACTTCCTTCTTATTAAAGAGGGAAGAATAGCATTTCTCTACTATACTAATACGTGACCAGCGCGCTTACTTCAACGCAAGAATCGGATATGCGGTGCGAAGGAGGATTCAAAGTAGCAGCTGATATGTGAACAGCTGATCTTCCCTGGAAAAACACTTTGGCTACGATTCGATCTCGAAAGCCCAGACTTCAAAAAAGGCGACTGACTCTTCCACTGCTATATGAACCATCCGCTCCTTTTTCGATTCTGCTTCTATATAAGTGAATAGATTTTTGTGATTCAATCGATTCGATTCTCGTTCTCACCCTCGAGTCAGGAGATACCTTGAGAACAGCGGGAGCAGAATCTTATTAAGAGGAAGACTTTGTCTCGTCCACACCCAGGAAAGAAAAGATCAGATCGGCAACGGCAACAGCAGATAAGACCGCTTATTCCTTGTTCACAACACATGAAACTGCCATTTCGCCTAGCTAGGGTAGACAGAGCTGGAACTTATACAGATTGAAAGGGCGTGTAAAATGGACCAGACTATGCTGTGGGGACTGAGGCTGCCTAAATTGGATCAAAGAGACCCACGTGCCCAGAAGTAGCTGCAAGAACAGGAATGCCAGCGCCTATGGTTGAGTGAACAGGACTTGTTCTCGAAGAACTCAATTGTAAGGCATTTTCTACCTTAGATAGATGCCAGGATAAGGATTCGCAGGAGATATTGAATTAAGAGAGGAAGCAGGACAGACAAGTAAGGCACGAAGAGGCTCCAATCAGGTTTAGGGCTTGAGGTTTACGGTAGCCTTAATCTAAGAGCAGTAGGAGGTTGAATCATATAAAAATAGGCATCGAATGCAAGCTGTGAGGGAGAGAATCACATCTTAGAGCCATTTTTCTTAGGATAGAAAGCGGAGACTGGCATTACTACGACCGAAGATAAGATCAAAGCCTTCCACGGATCACGAACTGGAGTTTTCTAATGAAAGAAATGCGAGAGCAGGCCCTGCAACGTGACTTGGTTTGCTCGGCTGTGGAAGGATCGGGGAACGGAACAGATATGTCGATGGTTGAAAGGCTAGCGAATACAATTCCATGATTTCAGGAATTAGGCTTAGGAGGCCGGCCCGGCTAGCTCTTGCTAGCATAGAGCTAACCTAATTCGATTCCACACCAAGGGGTTGACAACCCTAGTACTCCCTTATTAGATAGAGGTATGCTCCTTCTGATCTGAATCCCGAAGACTACTTAGATAGATGTATGTAAATTTCAGGCATAAAATCAAACTGTTTTTCGGTATCATGACCTGGGGCCCGAAGAGCGTGTTCCACCCGCCTTAAAATGAAAAAAAAAAAAGAACGGCTTTTATTTGAATCTTATCGATGATTTTCTAATTTGAGCTTACGAGCCAACTGCCCCCCTTGTTCGCTTTTACATTTCCTCGGGCTAAGTTCAGCTGTTGAAACTCGGCAAGCTCATTTTCCCGAGGTAGAGTAGAATACACGAGCACTTCTTAATGCTTGCTTGAGACCATTCACCAGGTGACCCCTAGGTTGCAGCAAGGCAGTCCTGATTGAACTAACTAGTTGCTTAGCCAAACTCGTGACATGGTTGATTTACCAATGAACTGTGTGACAACGTTGTGCCTTCCTTGGCAAAATCCGAGGGAAGTGCTATGAGACCACTTTGCTGGGGCTGCCCCCGCTTACTTCACTTCCGTCGGACCTTACCTAATCGATCTGGTTAACCATAGTGAACTACTGGGAGTCAAACTCTCGGAGCATGGGAGCTTGGTATCCAAGCCAAGGTATTAGCGGTTAGACCTAGAATACTGTTAGAAAACTGCTTGCATTAGGGATGGAAATGGGTAGGCTGGGTCGATAGCAAAGTAAACTAGCTTCTTGCTTTGTCCTATTTCTTCCTATCCAACTCCTTGTCTGGGAACTCCACCTTCCACTCCAACGGGATGGACTGATGGAAAGTAAAGGACAGGACCAGAGAAAAGTTGGGAATCAGGACATCAGTTAGACCGGGCATCCGTTACAACTGAGAGCTCAAAGGTAGGATCACTAACATCAGAGGTGAGATCACTAAGAGCGGAGCACATTTGATTTTTCACCCACATCCGAGCAAATAGCATCACTCCCTTTAACTATGGCTTAAAAGATGCCCCAAGAAAGGGCTTACACAAGGTATGTGGACCAAACCTTTCACCTACCTAATCCCTTGGAAGTGAAAGCTGCTGCTTCAACCTGGCCAACGAGAATAGCTCGAGCAACTCCCTTTTTTGCTGCAAGAGAAGAAAAGCACTCTTAACCAGATGATTCCGAGATCCTCTTTCCCGCCTAAGATCCCTAAGGCTGTAATAAATAATAAAAAAGGGTACTGAGATAGACAGGAAATCTCCAGCATAGCCGGAAATAGGCTGACTTGCCTTAAGACTCCAACTAGTTCGCGGGGGATAGAAGTAGGATTGGATAGGCTTCTTTGATTTCCTAAAGGACAGCTTGAAAACTTGTTTCCGGGTAAGCCTCGGGAACTTGGTTGAATAGTACATTTTATTAAGGAATGGAGCTCCAAAGGGGGTGAGTTAATATTAATAGCAGTCAAAATCTTAGTGTTTGGGACTTCTGCTTGTTTGTTGGGAACCCTAATTTTAGAGATATATCGAGCCTAGGAGCAGGCGCGCTCTTGTGTTGATTGCTGTTTATTAAGTTAGTTAAGGTGTGAAGGTTGCTTTTTCTGCGTTAAATATCGTGCGTGGTAGAAGCTTTTTGTTTAGTTGATTCGGAAGCGCTCGTCGTTCTTTTTTCTTTGCCAAGCGGCTTTTAAAAGGCCTCGTATCGTATAAGGGCTAAGAGAAGACGAGAAGGAAGATCACTAATACCAGTTAGCGCTATGGACAGATTCCCAGCCCTCAAAGGGAGGCTTGCCTTTTGAGTTTAAGTTAGATGCTAGCCGTTTGGGCCGGCCTACCAAGACTGGCAAATTTCAAGGACTTGGTACACTGGCTCACTTTCGTGGAAAGCGCTCTCGGATGGCATTATCTATATAACTATTCCATGAGGTGAAAGTTCGAGGGCCGGGTCACTCGAATCGAATCCAGTCAGTCTAAAGACTTCCTTAGTTGCTGCGACGGTAATGTCAGTTGCACTTTCATCATGGCGAGAGTGGAAATTAGCTCCGTTTTTGGTCTCCTATCTATAGACGTGTGCTTTCATGTCTGTCGCCGGGCTGATATTTAGGTTTTAGGTTGTGGCTGGCCACCTTTGTAGCTCTTGTATAGTTGTGATCCCCGCATCCCTCTTCGACCTCATTGAATAACGTGTCTCATTTGTTCGTGGAGCGAAAAGAGGATAGTCAGGACAGACTCTGACTCGTACAGCCCACTGGTCCAGGGCATGGAGCATACTATTTTACACCCAGCGGAAATCAGTTAGCCGGCTAGCGCACTTCGGTCACTCAAGGTAGCCCCCTATCGAACGCATCTCTCAGATAGACTTGTTTTTCCCTGTAGGTGTAGTAAAGTAAGTAGTCGGACTAACCTTCGGTTCCCGTAACCAAGTTTTTCTTTTTTACTCCTTATGTATTTTTTCTTATTTAATCCAAAATGAAGTGGGGGGCAAAGTGTTACTTTTACTTTTAGCTAAAGGCGAACAGCCGGCATTGCAAGCAAATAGAGAGCCTCCGCCCGTTTGAGTCGTTGCGAGCCGGAAAGCGTACCGCCAGTTTGAGTCGCGAAAGGGCCGCTTGCTTTACTTATTTATTCTATGATATTTTTTTGTCTTTTTTTTATATTTAATAATAGATATAGAAAAAAAGAGTTCTATTATTAATAAATAAGATAAGCATTTTTTTTTCTCTAATTATTCATTCCTGGTCCTATCGAACCAGATATTGTATAATAAAGTCGCAGGGCGCACAGATTTGAGCAAAACCTGGGAAAAGGAAGAAGCAGATAGAGCAATGGCCTCCCCTTTCTTTCTCTTTTCGTCCGCTCTTCCCGAAGTGAGGGAATTGCATGTAGAGATCCCTAGGGGCTTATAGTTTAATTGGTTGAAACGTACCGCTCATAACGGTGATATTGTAGGTTCGAGCCCTACTAAGCCTACTACCCCTTCTCTTCACCCGAGACAAGGCAGTCGAAGTCCCCGCCACTCTGAAGATCTCAATGACGCGACGGCACCTGGAACGCCAGATATTGAATAGCCTGGAGGAAGGTGTCTCAGGAATAGAATACGCTGTTTTAGTAAAATCAGTGGTGCTGCTTGGATCTTTCCTAATTGTTGGTTTGATAAAATGGAATCAATAGCAATAGGAGAAGGGACAAATGGCACAGAGGGAAGATCAGTCTTAGTTGAATAACATTCAGATTCGGTAATTGTTCCATTATTTGCTCTTGGTCTTATATAAGTAACCGGTGTTGGATAGAAGACTTTTTTAGTTGCCGGTGCTACTGCTTGAGAAGAAGCTACACATTTTTCTTACTCGAGAAATTCCCGAGAGATGATATTTTTTTTTTAAAAAATGCCACATATTCCTATTTAGGAACTTCACTAAAAGCAGGGGAAAGAAGTGACATCATATATGAAGAAAAAGACTCGAATGCAAGCTCCTATGGAACGGTTTTCAGGTTTGGTGGAATTGAATCAAGAGTACCACAACCAATTGAATCAGGAACCGCCGCTAGAAAGGGAACTGAATCCGATCCTGCTTGACTTGATTTGCCTAGGAGCTCTGGGATGAATACCCGTTCTTAGAGTGATAGTAGCTGTGAAAGTATCCGGTGTGATTGAATCAGTAATCGCTCCTACCCTTGTAAACAATTTTGTAACAGTTCAATCATCCCTTGCTCCCGTAAGCGGTGTCACTGCTTTCACCGAGGGGGGCTCTTTGTGACGCTAACTAGAAATTTTTTAAGAGCTAGAAATAGAATAAGGTAAGACAGAT
>JANIIA010117651.1:0-26774 GCA_027478495.1 Erythroxylum alaternifolium
AAATTTATATGACTAATAATATATATTTTAATTATTTATACAACAATTAATAGTTTATTAAATCAATAGGCTTTTTATTCATTTTATCTCTTTTCAGCAACCGCAACTGCACTTGCCAAACACCTATTTTCACGTTTCAGCAGTTACCAAAACAACAATCTCAATCACATAAGTACTTATCATTTTAGCAAGTTTTTAACCGCCACCGCTCCCCCAAATCAAGCCTTAATAATTCTATTTACGTTAAATTAAAAGAATAATTAATCATTGAAAAGTATGTCTTACATAAAAGAAGAATTTTAGTTTTATCTCTATTAATAAAAACATTTTTAAGGTAGAAAATCGCAGGCTTTAGTTTGATCTCACCCATCAGGCTGATAATATACTCGCATTATTTCAATGGTAGCTCATGTTTTAACATCGTTTGTCTAGATTGTTCATCTTTCCTTCTAAGTTCATCGACATCCCACATGCGCACGAGGAAATTGTTCACCCATTTTCGTAGAACAGCTGATTGTTGGCTTTCCATGTGAAAAACCTAACCATTCTATCACTAGCGTGTTGATACCTGCAATTACTACTGTTAGAACACATGATGCGGTACAATGATGATTGAAATATTTAATAGATTGGTATGTATATTTAACCAGAGACAGAGAAGATCACACGAAGGCTAACTTAAGGACAAGAAAGTTTCATCGAAATTGATTGTATTGTTGTTTGACATCCACTGCAACAAGGTACCTCCAGCTATGTTTTCTTTGGGCGACGATTTCAAATCATAGCTAAAAATTATCTTTTGATGACAATTTCATCAATAGCTTACCCTTTCACAACATTTTTGTAAAATCGTCACTAAATGACAAGTCTTTAGCGACGGTTCACTAACATCGTCACCAAATGGCAAGTCTTTGATGACGATTTATCGAAATCATCTCAAAAGGCGATGGTTTAATATTTTTGTCGCAAAGGGTAAGGCTTTGAAGCAAAGCGTCGCCAAATGCTTAAATAACAAAATAACTTTCTTATTTAATTATGAATTTACTAACTTTTAGCTGATCATTTTGTAACTGAACATCATACTGAGAAAATCAATTTAATATTATTGACAATCATTCTAAGTAAACAAATAAATTTAGCTAACAAAAATGTAAAATCATTTTAATAATTTATGAAACTATAAACTCAAATTAATTAATATTATATGACGTCACAAAATTTTCAAATAGTTTTAACATAAAGTTTGTAATATAATTATATGATTCTTACAAAAAAAAATAAATATTGATATATGGTAAGTAATACAAGATTTTAATTAGAAGTTTAATAATTCTTACAGACAAAACAATAAATAATGTTTCATGCCTATTCCATCAAAACGAAAAATAAATAATTATTTTTCTGAATTCCAAGTAACATGAGACTCGTTAAATAAGGTAAAAGAGTTCCCTATGTTTGGATTCTCAATAAGCTCCTTACACGTTCGAAGACATTAATTGAAACGGACAAAGATCTTCTCGCAGGAGTTAGTTTATTGATATCCTCTCCCCACAACCTCTTGACAGTGAATGGCTTCGTAGATGCAATATAGATAACTGAATTAGATAAACCATATGTACCATGCATTTCACCTAAGGGAGAAACAATATAGAACAATCACGTTAATTTCTTTACAATCCTTTGAAAAAATTAAATACTAAAAACTTAGAAAGCTAAATCAAATGGTATAAGGAACCCAAATTCGAACATATACATACCTAATTGAATTACTCCATCATTGTCACAATGAACATACATAGTTTTTGCAATCGACGACTATTCCAAAATAATTGATTTTCCTGATCGTGTACAGACCATCAGAACATCATTATCGCCTTAATTTTCATTTATGTTCTTTTGAAGATTCGAGTAAGCTTTACATAACACATAGTATATACAATCACACATTCATCTAATAGCTTCGTAACAAAAAATGAGATACAGATAATAAAGAAACAGAGGTTATTCGAATGATATCAACTATTGAATGCAAGAGGTGATTAGACTTTAATAAGTAGATCTTTTGTACATCGATTCGTTGTTCATAAGGGAGAATACTATCTAATACCTCCCATAGATGCTCATTTTTACCATCAAAAACTATCTGCCACATCGACATTTCATGATGAATTTATGTTAATCGTTTTATTATGAAAATTTTACAAAGATATAATTAGAATTAGAGTGTACAATTTAATAGGAAACGAAAAATTATATAAAGTTATATACAATTAACAAAATATTCATAGAAAAAAGAAAGATCATCGTAACTTAATTTTTTAAGCAACCAAAAATCCCTTGCACAAGCACATTCTATGTTTGACATTCACCTTTAAAGATAAATAAGACCCCAGAGCACTTGCCACAGATTAATAAGATATCTGACATCTTTAAGAATAAAAGACTTCTTATTTGAATGTTCTTTTCACATTTGACACATTTCTAAGATTATTAATAGACATCAATAAGTCAATACAACTGGTTGAAGTTGAGTTTATAACCTGTTCATATAAGAATAGAAAGTTTGTATTACGCACAATATCAGTACTTTTATACATTGTCTATTCCAAACATAAGTTACAACCTACATATATACACAACGAAATTATATAGCATATACCATATAACTTTTTTAAGTCTTCTATCATCAATTTTAATACAAAGATGCTTATCAATCAAAGTAATGTTCACTACTTATCTTTGCAGTTGTGATCAATCCAAATATTAATTTTGAACATGGGTATAAATATGATGCATTATTTCTGATCAGAAGCATCAATATGGAATATCTTAAACCTAAACTTATAACAAACAATAGAAATATTGTAAATAAGAAGAAACACTGAGGAAATGACTTTAGACATCTTGGATAATCATTCACACACACAAATATCCCACTTCCATCCCCACAAATTTGTTCTAACATTTTAGAAATGTTAATTTTGTGATCTATTAATCGAGACAACTTCACACAGAAAACACATGCAAGAAATCCAAGTAGATGAATATATCAACTTTAGAGCAGTTAAGCAAGGGAAGACTTACTTCAAAAGTTGAATGAAGACTGGGGATTGAAGTTGTCTCTCTAAAATAAGACCTTATGATTTCTAACTACTAGCTAGAAACATAGATTAAGCAAGAAGACACTGAGTTAGTACAAAAGAATCAACTAATGTCATACAACGAGGTTAGCTTTCGCTTGGGATGGGAGTGATTTGTGACACCTTTAAGAGAAAGGTAATGAATAGCTATTGCAAAACAACAGCCAAAGGTAAAAAGAAGAAGAAAAGGTAAGAAGTAAGACAAAGGAACCCATACATGGTAACTTAACCAGCTCGAAGAAGAAGATCACCTTCGATGGTTCAACCCTAATTAGGAAGAATAAGGAGACTCTTTCGACTAGGGAGGATTTATTGACCTTATTTATAAAACGCCATTGTAGATAGATTACCTTGTCTACTGCTTATAACAACTTTGTTGTTTTTTTTTGCTTTATTAGTTGTTGTGGGTTACGTTGTCGTTTTTTTGATTTATTAGTAGATTGTCTATTGCTTGAAGAAATGAGCCTTGTTTTAGGCCCCTAATTATTTACAAGCTCTATCCAAAAAATTTAGGTCCTATGTTTGGGTTATTAGGTTTTCAATTTTATAAAAATAACGTGACTTTGGCTTCACTTTTGGTGATGAATACAAAAATTATCGTGAAAAGCTAAAACTTTTGCGACGATTTTATAATTCACCGCCAAACCTTATTCCTATATATTACACTATATATATTATACAAATTATATATAAAATATATAATATATATTATATAAATTCTATATAATAGTATAGAATTTATATATAATAAATAGAGAATTATTATTAAATAGAATAATACTATAACTAAGATATGAGAAAATTTATCTATTATCTATACATTCATAAATCATCATACTAATTAAAATTATTAAACATTTATATATCATTGTATTAATTACCATATATAATTATATTTATTACAATATAATTAAAAAATGATTGCAATATAGTAAAAATGGATATCAATATTAAATATTGGTATCATATTCTTAAAAATCAAATTTAATGTTATTAATAATGATTGTAAGTTTAAAAATAAATTTAACTAACAACAATGTCTTTTCAAAAATTTATAATACCAAAAATACAAAATTCATTAATATTAAATAGATGTATACTTTTTGTTTATCTTTTTTAAAATATATGATTTGACAATTTTATGTGGTGCCACATAACTCTATTTATTATATATAAATTGTATGCTATTTTATATAATTTCTATATTACATAAAATTTGTTAAATATATAAATATATATGATAACATTTGGCAACATTTCCTGAAATCATTGCGAAATATTAGCCTTTTGACGACGTTTCCCTGAATTTGTTACCAAATGTTAGCCTTTTGGTGGCATTTCTCTGAATTCATTGCCAATGGTCACATTTGGTAATGTTTCCTGAGATCGTCGCCAAATGTTAGCCAGTTTGAGATGTTTCTCCAAATTCATCACCGGTGGTCTTCATTTGGCAATATTTCCTATATGTCACCAAATGTTGGCCTTTTGGCAACGTTTAATGAAATCATCACCAAAGGTTTGCCTTTTGATGATGTATCTCTTAATTCATTGCCTAATGTTAGCCTTGTTGAAACGTTTATCTAAATTCTTCACAAATGGGTCTTCATTTGGTGATGTTTTTTGAAATCGTTGCTAAATGTTTGCCAAATACTTCAAAATTAACGAAGACGATGTTGTTTTTCTATTATTTTTAAAGCCAAATACGAAGCCATCTTCATCTTCCTTATTTTATCTATTCTCCCTCTAGTTTTTACAATGAAGAAGCATCGCATGTGGTCAATCTTCATCATGTGTTGTGCTCATCTCAAATTGTCCGTTTGTCCAGGTAGGTCATCCAGCTTATGTACTATTTTTCTATTCTCATTTCATCATCTGTGTTTATGCCTTATGTTATTATGTTCTTCTTTCATTATCTACATATTTATGTTCTGGTTTCGGTTCTCTACGTAAATTACCACTGCTTTGCTTCATTGTGGTATAATGGGTTAATATTGGTCCAAAATGGGTTCATTCTTTGCATTTTTATTATTAGAAAGTTGGTTTTTTTAGCCTATCTAGTGTTCGATAAAAGTTCTGATAGAGAGTCTTAAGAGTTAAAGGCTAGACAGTATATGTGTGCATTGTATAACATATACTAAGTTATAGTTTATTGACATAAGCAAGAAAGAGACTTTTTGAAGTATATATGGTTGTGTAATTGTTATATTGTTATATAGAGAAGAATGTAACTTTGATTTTGATCAACATGGTGACTTGTCAGTTTTCTTCCAAAAAGTAAGGTCACTTGAAATAGGAAAATATGTGGAGTTAACTAAAGATGAACTCAAAATTTCCCATTTGTATATTTTGAACAATTGTGAGGAAGTCGATTTATATATGTAGTATATATATTACTTCTCATTCATTCTTTTATATTTAAATATAGCATTCAATCTGTGTTTTTTGACATCTATTTACTTTTTCAAATAGAGAGCACAAACATGAAATTAGAAGTAAAGGAATTGTTAACGTTGAAGGAAGACATAAGAGTAACTTTCTATCATGGTTTAAGACTCGAGTAAGTTATTCATGGAATAGTATGAACTTATGGCAATGTGTAGGAGAAATTAACTTCTAATTATATTTTTGTACAGATGATACAGTTACATAACTGTAAATTGCCAGAGGCGATGACAACATTATATGCTTTGACATATGAGCCTCATATATGTGGGAAAAAATAAATTGATTGTATTACTATTGGAGTTAGATTTCACATAAAAGATCATGACAGTCGACTTAGAAGCCAAAATTGTGTGGTTATTATTGAGGGACAATATAATAACGAATTTATTGACTTCTATGGTGTAATCTTAGAAATAATAGAGTTGCAATACATCAATGATAAAAAAGGTTGTTCTTTTTAAGTGCAAATGGTTTAATCTTTGTGATAAAGGGATAAATATAAAAGTAAATGGCCATACTACTAACATCAATGATAGTAATACATGATATGTAATGATCCTTTTGTGCTTACAAGTTAAGTGAAGCAAGTATTCTATATCAACGACTCCGTATTGGGCAGTAATTGGAAAGTTGTTCAAAAGTTTCAACATCAAAATCTTTTTTATTTTTGTTAAAGGAACGGTCCAATGGGTGAGAATGGTGATGAAGTATATCAAGAGATTGAATCGAAGCTGAATAATGGATCCTTACAAATGGAAGATGCAGATATATCATCATTTCATAGGAGAGATATTAATCCCAATATACTAGAAGCAAATAAAGAACAAGCTATTCTTGTCTTACAAAGAGATGAAGACCATATTGAGGATTCATTATATAAAAATGATGACACTTTGGCCACATATAATAATGATAAAGAGTTGAATCATAATGCAATTAATGATGATGATTTTCAAGATCTTAATCATGATGATTGGAGGTAATAAAAGTGTTCTTTATATTGCTTGAAATATAATGTTGTAAACATTTATGTAAATGGGTATTGTTGATGTTTAATTTATGTTAATGTGGATTATTGATGTTTTAGTTATGTTAATACGGATTGTTGTTTCTTGAGTTATGTTAATGCCGATTATTGATGATTGAGTTATAAAATGCGTATTGTTGATGATTAAGTTATATTAATGTGTATTATTGATGATTGAGTTATCTTAAGGTGTGTTATTAATGATTGAGTTATATTAATACGTACTGTTGATGATTGAGTTATACTAATACGGATGCATATTATTGATGATTGAATTATTCTAATACGAATTATTGATGATTAAGTTTTATTAATACTTAATGTTGATGATTGAGTTATACTAATGCCTATTATTGATGATTGAGTTATGTTAAAGTATATTGTTGATGATTGAGTATTATGTGGATTGTTGATGATTAAGTTATTTTAATGTAAATTGTTGATGATTGAGTTATGTTAATGTACGTTGTTGATGATTGAGTTATGTTAATGCAGCTTGTTGATGATTAACTTATGTTAATGTGGATTGTTGATGGTTGACTTTTTTTAACACGATTATTGATCGTTGAGTTATGTTAATGCGGATTATTAATGATTGATTTATGTTAATACGATTAATGTTAATGATTAAATCTATGTCTGTAATGATGATTAGATGTATTGTAATGTTAATAAAATTTATGTTTGTTTTTATAAATATCCAATATGGCACTTAGTAAAAACAAAGGGAAGAAGGTGACATGTATTGAAATTATAAAACAGAGGGATGTGCAATTTCAACTAGATTAATCAATTACTAACCAACAACAACATTTGACCTCAGTCACTAATGAAATTAGTCAGGCACAACCTCATTCTTCCTTAAACAATAATGAATCAACTAGTACAAAGGGATTTGCAAGTTTGCTATTCTTTAACACCTATAAATAGACTTATGTTTAAATATATATTTACATGTTTAATGCATATTTTCTTATCATTATTGATTTCTTGTCAGGTTCTAATGTCAATATTAAAAAAATGTAGAGGTATAACTATAGGTTATGAATTGTAACAAATATATGTTGCAACAAATAGCAAGTTATCAATAAACATTGATACTTCGCAAGGTCATCCCATAGATAAGATCTAATCTGTAAAATTGTTAAGTGAGTTGGGGATTATTGCGATAATAAAATTACCTTGCCTCAAGCATGCTAAAGAATTGACGGAAGACAACTTGCTTGAAAATGCTTTGGATAAAGTTGCAGTAAATTTCCAATTTATTTAACTATATACAATATTGTTTCACTTATTTTAAGATTAATTATACTTTCACTTATTATTCACAGATGAAATTGAATGTTGTTGACATCGAGAATCCTCATATTTCAAACTACGTAACTTCATTGTTGAAACAAAGGACCATGGATTGCTTTTATAAATCTTTTCCTTCTGATGCGAAGGCAAAGAGATATGTTTTGGAACGAATTTCTCAAGAAAATTGGATTAATTTGTGTGATTATTAAGCCTCTCCCAAAGTTCAGGATTTGTTTCTTTCCCTTTACATTTGCTCCCGTTAATCTTGTTAGATGATTTAATGACTACCTAATCTTTTTTCTTTATTTAGGAAAAATGTGAAAAGGCAAAAGTCAATAGAGAAAAAATGAAAAAACCTCACAATTAAGGATCCAAATCATTTTTACTCACTGAAATGAATATGTAAGATCTTTTTTTACAAGTTATAATTATATCAATAAACATTACATTATTTGTTGTGCCTTGTATTTTTCTTTCATTAAACAGAGTAAGAAGGAACTATATACATAAGAGTGTGATAGGATCACATTGTACAAAGTCACTCATTATAAGAATGATCAAGGGTGGATGTCTGAAGAAGTGGAGAATAATTATATAAGTATAAAAATTTGTTTAAAATTTAAGTTTATATATTTATGTAGTACTAACTAATAATATTTGAATTGAATATTGATTTTATTTTTTAATTTTAGAATAAAATGTAGGAGTTGTTATAGAAATTAATTTCTGAGGGCAATGAGGTCGTCAAGATCCACATACTTTCACCGTCTTGTAGAGAAAAACAAGTCGCTCAAGGTTGAATCATAACGTACTCAAAAAAAGTTAGCCATGTATGATAAGTTGCTTAAAAAAAAAATACTTGGCCCAGATTATCAAAGTAGTGAAGATGAAAGTGAATGGTATTAATTACATCTCTTATATTTTTCTCTTAATTCCTGCTTGTATTATAATTTAAATTTAATACTTTTTTCTCGGATTACGGATTTGAAGAAGATACTTCGACTAAGTGATTTGTATTTTAATTTGTAAGCTAGTCTTTGTATTTATTATTTTGTGTGTAAGAATTGTTAAAGTTGTAATTAAAATCTTGTATACGTTGAAATTTAATGATTTTTTATATATAATGCTTCAAATTATCAAATATTTTTGCATAACTTTTATAATAAATTAACAATAAAAATATATCAAAACATTATATACAATAATATGGATTAAAATTTAACAAATAATGTATTCCAACATGGTATAACATTTCGTTAAATTATAGATAAAAAATTTGATTACATTTTACAAAACGTAACTGAGAACATTTTGCTATGTTTTCAAAAACATAGCCAAAAACTTTTGCTTATGTTTTCAAAAATGTAACTAAAAACTTTTTCTTATGTTTTCAAAAACGTAGCTAAAAACATTTGGTTATGATTCTGGAAAGGTAGCTAACCCCTTTGAAGTTGAATTTCTCTTTTGCTTGGAATCTCAAGGATTGGATTCGGTCCTAACTCTCCTTGCTTTAAAGAGAATGATTGAACTTTAACTTTCTTTCTCAGAACAGAACCCGATGCCAGGCTAAGTCCCTCAACTTGACCGCTAATCAGGAATACTTAGCCTATGTTATCAAAAAGAATATGTAGGCTAAAGTTTTTATCTACATTTTTAGAAACATAGCTATAAAAAATGTAGCTAATAGTTTTTAGCTACAAAAAAGAAGCATAGACAAATTCTTTGGAATTTTTTTGCTACAAAAGAAAATAGTTGCCAAAAACTTTTTACTACGAATAGCCCAAAACATCACCTATAGTTTTCAGCTATAGGACACGATTTTTTGGGTGATGAAAGTAAATCATCGCCAATACCTATTTAAGACGATTTTAATAACTTTAGATACGATTCTGTAGCCAAATGTCAACTTTATTACAGTGATTGTGTAACAATAACAGGTTGAGTTCCGGCATACACAAAAATAATTGTTCTTAATTACACATTGAAAATGTATTATTATTCTCAAAAGGAGATACAAAAGTTGCAATCTGAGTACAAGATCAAGTATAATTACATTAATGTGAGACCACAAGTTATTTAGCTAAATTCATATAAATAAATGAATAATGACTAAATCCTTTGTAGCATAATGAGTAAAAATAATAATAGGTATCCTAGAATGTTAAGTGATATTGTTAAATGACATTAAGTAATAGTAACTATCCTGGAATGTTGAGTGCTATTCGAAGATGATACTTATCCCTTGTTGCTAAAGAAAATTCTAATTATGTGTTATATGTTGATTGATGTTCATTTTATTAACTCTAAAAAGAATTGTCTCTTAAATAAGTCCAGATCCTCTGTCTAATATAACCCTGTCTTATTCTGTCTAACTAAAAAATGTCATCGTTCTTCTTAAATTTTAAACATTATGTTACTGTTCCTAAAATTCATGGCTTATGAGCCAAGCTGACACAGCCGATGTCCTCTGTCATCTTTTTAGTATCACCGCAGAAATTGCCCTCTCTTCTCTTCGCCACCTTCCTAGCCTTGTAACACCCAACCCAGATCCTCAACCACATAAAATTATGTGACATTTTCAGATGATTGCCTTATGTAAATTTATCAGAATTAGGGAGAAGGGTGGAGCATGAATGACGATGAAGCATTGGCAGTGCCAACGTCCTCTATCATTTTCTTTGTAACACTACAGAAATCGCCCTCTCACCATCTTACTACGAGTCTCTTTGCCCCCTTCCTACACCTTGTAAAACCTAGATATTAGTGATAAAAAATTTTATATTTATTTATCTGTGCATTAACGAATTAAGATGAAAATTGACAAATTAAAAAATACAATATTAATATATTCATTACAAATAAGAGTACCATAGTGATGATGATTGTAAACAATAATTGTGTGTCATTTCCAAAGCAATCTTTAACTAAGATTTCCCGCCATTTAACTTTTTTCTTTTTGCACTTATTTGTTATCTGATTTTCATATCTTTGAAAGCTCTTTTTCCCTTCTTACAAAGCAAATTAACTTTGTTGGTAAAGAAGTAGAAGATCACTCCAGGGGAAGAAAGATAATATTTTGACGAATTTCAAGTATCTTCTCACGTAGGTTTCATTTGTTTTTTCATCCGTAGATTTTCTTGTTTTTATTATCATTCCCTCTCTCTATATCTCTGTCTTTAAGCAATTCTTGAGCTTACTTGTTTTTTATTACCATTCCCTCCCTCTATATCTTTATCTTTAAGCAATTCTTGAGGAATAGCTCAGCAGACCCAACTTTTCGTGAATGCACCATTTGATGTCTACCTCTTTTGAATTCTTTATAATATGACTCTGTTGTTGATAATACATCATTTTGTTAATTTACTTTTATTATTAAATTTAATGTGAAGAGATATAAGGTACTTTAGTGGTTGCTTCTAGTTGTTGTTAAACTAAATTTGTTCTTTATGGTTTCCTTACAGTAAGTTTTGAAGATATTTAATTGTTTTGATGCATGGAAGTCATTTGTATCTAGCTTTTTTTTTTGTTTATAGTTTCTATTTATACAGATACGCGAGTGATAATTAATGTATATCGTAAATGTTAAGTTGCTTAATATGGACTTCTTGTTAAGACCTTCTAAAGCATATTATTCATTTTATGGGAAGAATTTTCTGTGAAACCTTTAATTCTCCGATCATTTTTCTGTTATAGGAATTAAATAAGGTATGCAAGGAAAATTAAAATACCTCATAGTATTTTCTGAACACTCCTTTTTTGTTGTGTTAATAACTTTATCTGAAAACAAAGCAATAATTGTAGTTCATTTATGAATTTGACAGGTGCAGAAATGGAAGGTAGATCTACTCTATACTGTCCATTAGATTATGAAATTGAGAAGGAGCAACTTAAGAATGATATTGGCATTGGCAATGAGAGTAGTAATATGAATTCAATTGATTTGGCTGCCAATGAGACTTATATTATGAATTCAACTGATTTAGTGAATTCAAATTCTGAGGAGAATTTGAACAAAGTCCACTCATCTGTTCCAAGAGAGTTAATACCAAAATTTGGCATGGAGCTCAAGACGGAAGAAGAAGCTTATCAATTTTATTTAATTTATGCCAAACATGTCAGCTTTAAAATAAGAAGAAGCAAAAGCCACAAAGATAAATCTGGAAAATTAATTTACAAGATTTTTTGTTGTAGTGCTAAAAGTGAAAGGATGGTTGATAAAAGAGATTTGTATGTAAGAGCTCCACGTTCAGAAACAAGATTTAGTTATGAGACAAGAATGAAAGTTAATAGTGAGAAAAATGGAAATTTTCAAGTGATTCAATTTGTTGAGGATCACAATCACTACCTTTCAAGTCCTAACAAAACACATCTGCATAGAAGTCACAGAAAGATATCTTCAGCTGCAGCAAATGGCTAATGATGTGGGAATTCCACCAAAAGCATCTCATGATCTTATAGTGAGACAAGCAAGTGGCAGAAATAATCTTGGCTTTATTCCGGAGGATTAGAATAATTATCTAAGACTTAAAAGAAAAAGAGACATGAAAAAGGTAGATACAGGTGGCGTGTTAGAATATTTGTATAAAATGCAGGTTGAAGATCTTAATTTCTTTTATGCCATTCAAGTGGATGAAGGTGATTTCATAACTAATATATTTTGGTCAGTCATAAAGATAAGGAATGATTACTTAGACTTTGGTGATGTTGTTTGCTTCGATACTACTTATAGGAAGAATGGTGAGGGTCGTTCACTTGATTTGTTTGTCGGTGTGAACCATCATAAGAAAACAATAATTTTTGGTGTTCCACTCCTATATGATGAGACTGCTCTTACATTTGAGTGGTTGTTCCACATATTTGCTAAAGCCATATGTGAGAAAAAGCCTACAACTATTCTTACTGATCAAGATGCGGCGATGACAAAGGCATTAGTTTCAATATGGCCTAAAACTCATCATCGACTTTGTATCTGGCACATTTATGAAAATTCTGCAATCTATTTGAGTGGTGCTTTTTCTCAGTTTACAGATTTTTTGTGGGATTTCAACTCATACATATATGACTTTGAAGAAGAAAAAGATTTTTCCAATGAATAGAATAAGATGCTGTAAAAATATAAACTTCAAGATAATGATTGGTTGAAACTTATGTTTCATATAAAGGAAAAATGGGCTTTGGTTTATGGACGCCAAATATTTTATGTAGACATGACCACTATATAATGAAGTGAGAGCATGAATAGCATTGTAAAAAGGTACGTGAGTTATCAGCATAACTTTTTACAATGTTTTAATCACTTCCAGAGGCTTATTGATGATCGTTGATTTGATGAGTTAAAAGCTGATTTTAGAAGTAATGTAAGCACTCCAACATTGTCATCATCTGTTCAAATTTTAAAGCATACAGCTATTGTCTACATGCCAGAAGTGTTTAAAATTTTTCAAGATCAATGGAATCATTCTCATGATTCTAGTTTTCATTATGGTACAATTATAAAATATGATATCACTCTTGTAGGGAAGAGCTACTCTAATATGGTCACTTATGATTCATCAAATGATGAAATCCATTGTAGTTGTTGGAAGTTTGAGTTTACTGGCATTTTATGTTCTCATGTTTTGATGGTTTTCAACTTGAAAAATATTTTGAGAATACCGAGTAAATATATTTTGAAAAGATGGACACGGAAAGCAAAATCATGATACCTTGATAGTAAAAACTCCACTATCAATGAAAGTGAAATGGATCCTAAAATGTCGTCAAATATAAGGTACAAAGAATTCTATGCATTAAGCATGCGATTGGTTATAAGAGCAGTAGAGAGGAGAGATATTTGTAAAATTATGAAAGATCAGCTTCTCAACATATTGAAGATTGTTGATGAGATATTGTAAGGTGAAGAAATAGTTGATGAAGAGAACCTAATATCACAAGATGAAAAGTTGACCCAATGGTCAAATACTGAAATGAATATAATCAATCAACCTGACATTAATTTTGGTCAAAGGAATAATATAAGAGGTGTCAAAATAAAGACAAAACTACATCAAGTAAGAGATTGAAGGGTAGATTAAAGAAAAGTTCAAGGAAAAGAAAGAATGTAAAAAAATGTAAGACTTTAACAAATATGGCAGATTCGACACCCATCCCCCTTTCCAATACCCAAGTTATATTTTTTCTGATTTTATGTTTTCAAACCTTTAATGTATATAACTTATATTACGATAATTTTAAGTATTTTTTCTTTAACTACTCTACTCAGGATTTTGAAGAAAATTCCTAATATACCTATATTATCTCTAGCATACAACATCCCATCTTGCATCAAGATCAGGTTAGCTTTCAGTAATTAATAATGTCGAATGTGTTGTTTTACTTGTTTTGAACAAATTTTCCTTTTTCTTGTTATGACAAATAACAAATGCAGCCACTGTCTATTTCGATGGATTTGATAAGTATGGTTTACAATCATGGAGACTGTAGACCACATTCTCAGGTTCTATTTCTAATGTTGTCTTTTGGGTATAACCGTTAGTGATTTCAATTTTGTATTTATGAACTACTTGGTTATGACAAATATGAAATGCAACTAATTAGTGTTTGTATGGGTAACACAACTATGCTTTACCCTCATCATCATTATGGAATAAAATCTCAGGTATTATTTGTAATATTTTTTTGTAATCTGTTATTAATCTTCGAATGATTTATCATGTTAGTTCATTGATGTAGAAACAAGTAAACAAAGTATTAGTGCTATTATCCCACCTTCAATACGAATGACTAATTTACTTATGGTAATTTGAAGAAAATTTATCTTAATTTCAATTTTATTAATAATTGCATTTCATATTTATAATTGTATTAATGAATTAAAATGCATTTTGATTGATGGGGCACAACAAATATTTGGTTTTGAAAATTTAGAAGAAGCAAACAATTTAGGAAATGGTATTTCCAACGAGAACTGTGGTTGTTCTTTGGACACAACAAATATTTGGTTTTGAAAATTTAGGAGACGCAAACAATTTAGAAAATGGTATTTCCAATGAGAACTGTGATTGTTCTTTTCCTGCTGAAAACTTTTGAATTTATAAAAGAGGAGTCTGATGCAAATTTAGCTTAAACTTGAATCTTGTTGTTAGCAGATTGAAGTTCATTCATTTACTGCAATGTAATTCATTTACTGCAAAATATTAAGAAAACATGTTCTTACATTTATTCTAAATGTTAAGAAAACAACATGTTCTTATATGTTACTACAATGTAATTCATTTACCGTAAAAATGCTAAGAAAAAACATGTAATTCTAGGATTGTAATTATGGGATTTTGGCTGTCAAATGTCTTCAGTCACGGCCGTGACTTAACTTGTACCACCTTGCATGAAAGTCATGGCAGTGAGTTAACTTACAGGTAGGTTTAGATATGTTTTAACTTAACGATGCATTCGTAAATTAATCCACCGTATTTACAAATTAATCCAATTAATATTCATACAACTTTGACTTGATTTTACTTAATTCATATTTATTAAAATGACAACCAATTTCACCATATGAATTGGAGTTCAATTAAACTAAATCAAATACAACATTTTCCCGTTTTTACTCAAGCGAATAAAACAATACTAGAATATGAAAATAAATAATGTAAACAACAATTTTCCTAACATTTTCCTTGATTTTACTCAAGCAAAACATACAATACTAGACAATAGATAACAATTTTCCCAACTAATAGTAAAAGATATCAACGATCATTTCAATAAACACAACCTAAAAATTTGAAAGTCATAGTACTCTATGAACGAGTTATTATTTACATATTTAGCCAAAATCAACAAGCACTTCAATTAAAAGAACCATCAAATAAGTGTGATAGATACTCACTCAACTCTTCATCCTCTCAAGCATTTAAGGGTAAGATATGCATTCACTCATGTTCATTTCATGCATCTACCATAAGCTTACTTACAATCCAATCTCCACCACTCATATCAAACATAAACATCAATCCAAAGGTCTTTATTTAGGTTGTGATGGATCCAAGCTAAAGGTAGAAAAAGGAAATTATAGTTTAAAACCACAACACAAATTGAACATTTAACATATACAAAAGAATGACTATAAAACACTCAATTCTTTCCTCTCACTTAACAAAATTAACACTTTCAATTTTTTCTCCCCTCTCCTCTTCTTTTCATTTTCTGCTCATCTTCTCTTCCTTCCTTTTCTTTTCTTTTCTTTTTTTCTTTTTTTATTTTTTCTTCTTATTTGTTACTATATTTATCATTTTTTGTATTATGATTCTAAAACAATGAGATCAAGAAAAGAGAAATACAAAGGAGAAGTGAAAATATCCATAACCATACCCATCCCTAATACAATAGTAAACTATACATTATGATTCCCCACACTTATTCCATAAACCCAATTATACTAATTCAAATGCTCAACTTGCCCTATGGTAGGTTCAACGAAGATGATAAATAATTAAGGTCAAGGCTCATATTTAGGTTTAAAGAAAGAAAAGGTGTCATGTTAAACTCAAAAGGGGTTACTAGAGGTAAAATCATGTTGGCCTTTTAAGCAAAAAGGCTAAATCCTAATTGCCTTCATCATTTTAATATTTGCATAAGATTGTGTGATTTCAACTAGTATTTGCAAGCGAGTTCTGGGGTTCCTTAATCATGAAAGAACACTCTCGATAAAGAATTACAGAATTTGGTGCTTAATATTTCAAAAGAACAAAAGAAAGGACAAAGATAAAAACAAAAAGAAATTAAAACAACAACTAATAAAAAGGGAAAGGTTAGAAACACGATACTAAGATGGGGGTGGAGGCTATCCAAAGTGAGCATTCAAATTGGCCATGAAGGTTTGGATCTCTGCCACGCTACCTTCAATGTTGTGGAGCCTGTCATTTGTTCACCGTTCAAATGCTATTAATTGATTTATCAGTTATTGATACTCCATGGAACTATATGAAGATGTTTGTTGCATATGTTGGAGTTGGGGAGGTGGAACATCACGTTCTTTTAAAGCTTCCATTTGTGTAACTCAAGCTCGCTTGTTGCTGGAAGCTTTCCCTGTGTCATCATGGATAAGAACATAACGATCGACTCACCGCCTAATAACCTTCAGCGACACCAAAGATTTCAAGTTAAAAGTCGAGTTTCCCAAAACTAGCTGCATCGATATGGTGTTCTCTCGGTTAGCAAGCCAAGATGTTTTGCAATTTAAGTCACAAATGCCCCAACTACTATTTTACCTGCATTAGATTGAGCCACTTCATGTAAATGATGACTTAATCAACTATGAGCATTAAAAGGCCTGACATATGCCATACACCACAAAATAAATAATTCCGTTTTAGAAACTATCCTATTGCTATCTCCTCTATCGAATAGTGTAAAAGTTAAAAATAGATGGAGATAGCGAAGGGTAGGTTCCACAATAGTAGATGACATAGACCGATTGGGGGAAAACACTTTCTTAGAATTGGTCAATTGTGACCAAAAGTTGCTAGCCACAAAATCGTTAGGATATTCATAGAAATTAGTATTTGGAAAGCCAAAAATAGCATTAAGTACCTCTAAAGTGATCACATAATATGCATTTATTAATTGAAATTTAAGACTTAACGTAGTGTCCCTATTATTAGTTTCACAAACTAATTCTAAAGTGGTCAGAAACTCTAATGTCAATTCTACATATGAAATTTTCCTAAATTTAGAAAATTGTTCCCAGCCTATATTTCGCAGCAACTCGTGGATTCAATCAAATATTCCTAATTCAATAAGTGCTTGAGAACCTAAAAATATATTCAAAATAATTTTACGATCTTAGAAAAGGTGTACCTTTGTTGATGCTCTCTACTTTGAAAGGTGAGGCACATAATACCTAAATTAGGCTCTTGTAGTGGAGACGAAGGAACTCTGGGTTGTTTCATTCTCGGAGGCATAATTGGTTGTATAGGTAGAGGCAACGTTTATACTCCTACTAAGTTGGTTTGGTGGACGCATGGGTTTGCAGCGTTAGCTGGAGCAACAACATAGTTGTACGGTGGCCATTAAGAGATTATTACGGGCGTGCGTTGGGCGAAGGGCATGCGTTAGTGAGGGATGGAGATTGGGTCTACAGCTGGAGAAGAAGCAAAGCAAAATAAAGCGAAGTAGAGATGGGTATTTATACATTTAAAGGTTGTGTGATAGGGAAGGTCATGGGTGTGACTGGGAGACTCCCCAGTCACACCCGTGACTTCCCAGTGACTGGGAGCACAGGTGTGACTCCCCAGTCACAGTCACACCCCGTCATGACTGGGGAGGGACTTCTCACAGTCATGGCTGAGACTTGAGTCCCCCAGTCACGGGTAGACTATGGGAAATTGATAGTGCAGTATCCCTGTTCAAAAATCAAATCTAATTCAACTAAAAACACAAGGGAATCTACGGTGATAGAGAAAGATGAAGCAAAGAAAGCACGTAGCTTGGCACCCCATAACAATGGAATTCAGCTTGGCCCTGTTTCAGATAAAAAAGAAGAAATCAGAAAGGCTGCATTTGCATCACACGCATAGCGATGAGATAGGTGATGAATTGAAAGGGGCAAAGAGCTGAGTACTCTACCGTTGAGTTAGCAACCCAAATAACAAATAAAAAACTTGGTTTATATAGGTACAATCAAAATAAAAAATATTTTTATATCATATCAAATCCAATAAACCAAAGATTTGACTGAAGAAAAAATGACGAATTGGTTCAATAATCAATATTTCCTTTTTCATCAATTTTGTAAGAGTAAAATCTTTTTGAATCATTAGAATATTGACACTCATTTCTCCTTTTTGAATAGAGGATATAATAATTGATCGTGGATTTGTCAATTTAAGCAGGAGACTTGATTCAAAAAGTTCTCACAAATGCCAAACATATTTTGTTCCAATTCGTTAAGCAGAAATGAAACTTCCATAAAATATTCCATTAAAAAGGTTTGGATAAATAAAATTCATCTTATCTTTCTTATTCCTAATTATCAAGAATTTAACCAAAAAATGGATACATTCAGTATCCAATTTTTTGACAGCTAAAAGGGGACCTTTATTAACTTTTGATTTTATCCGATTTTCTTTATTTCTAGATCAAAAAGAAGAAAAAGAAGAAAATTTTCATTCTAACATAGTATCGGATCTCTTTAAAATAATGCTGATTGTAGTCTGCCTTTATTTATCTACATTTATCTACAGCTCCAAATTAGAATTCTTTGCATTTTTTTCTACAATCCATTAAGAAGTAAAAAGTCAAGTTTCATTCAAATTAATCACTTTGACTAACTTGACTAACAGTTTTTACATAAATTATAAGTTAAAAGGTAGTAGGAATTAAAATGAATGATACAGTAGCAATAAATGCAAGAATATTTACTTATATAATCTTATCATTTCGTTATGATTTACTTCATAATAACTTGGGATTGATTCCCATAAAGATTATAACGTCTATAAATTAAATGGGATGAATTCCATGGTGATGATGTCCAATCAGATCAATATCATGAATAACAATATCTGAGTTATCAAATCGATTCATCATCACACTTGGAATAGTATAATATAGAAACATCATTTATCTATAACTAATAAAAAAATGCATTCCTAATCCAATCGAGAATTTCGTTTCATTACCTTATTTTTATTTATTATTTATTTATCATTTTTTCCAACTTCATTTTTTTCTAAATTCTAAAATAAATGGGCTTCTAGATGCGGGATTTCCTTAGCGATCTTTTCAGAGCCTTTGCTTGTCACATAAATCTGAATATCGGTAAAAAAAAGATTTGCATGATTTTTTCTGCAATTTACTCTTATATCACCCCAAAACCCATTTGTTTGATTTTTTTATTCCGAGAAACAATAAATAAGTATTTGTTTGTCCCTTCCACACCCCATGTGGGATTTACAGGTTGGACTTTCCTGATGAGTCCATAAGGATTAGACACCCATATTTCCGGACCATACAATCCGATTACATGAAAAGCATTTTTTCCTATCTTTATGAATTAGACAATACTCATATTTTATTTATATATTAATATTAATTATGAATAACTAAGAATGAAAAGAATAAAGAATCCAAAATTAATAGCATAAATTGCAGTAGTTTGCTAAATTCCTATGTGAAAAACCGCAGGAGTGTATTAGTTTCACAAACTCTCCGATTTACCCCTGTCGTTTCTACCACAATCAAAAACCAAAAAAATTAAATGCATCAAAATAAATGTTTGTTGAAATTTATTAACGCAGTTCGACATATTTTGCCTATGTCTACGAGGGCCTCACCTAGCTTAATACTTTCATCAAAGGATAACAATAGTTTTACACAAGGCTTTAATAAGCTGACATCACTAAACTCTTGACATTACCCCTCATCCTCACTACCCATGAAAGTGATTCACACCGAATAATACGACTAACTTGTGTTAACCTAAACAGAGCATTTTTTTCAACAATCTTATAACAAAAGAACACAAAATAAAGAACTCAAGTGATTAAAGTTCAACACGAATGAAAACAGTTGAGAAGGAAACAAAGAACAACTTCTTAAAGTTTTCGACTTTTCTAAAGATTAAGATGCAACCAACAAATCACGTACAGCCAAAGAGTCACACATGCCCAATCTACCTCTGCCTTTTTATGTTCTACACCCTACTATAACGTGATTTACTTAAGCATCTGTGACCAACACAGAACAAGGTTTCACATACACAGAGTCTAGAGAGCAAGTCACACACACACCATCACAAAATCTGCAACTCACTCACACTATCCTTCAGCCCACGTGAACATCTTCCAAAAATGATGGTTCACGCACACAACCACACTACTTCAGCTCTCTCATAATTTTCTTCACACAACAACATTATTTGTCCATATACCTTCGATTAACCCAGACCATGACACAGACCAAGCCTCCCTCACTTCAGCAATTTCAAAATATCCCTCAAATCACAAATTAATCAAATTAAAGCTTCACCATACATGCATAGCTACAATCAACACCAAACTGAAAAACAATCACAAAATCACTCATGTGTGTAGTCCAGAACGCAAGGAACATAATACTTAGAATCACACACGCAAGGAAAATAATACTTAGAAGTTTTACTTATTTACACCACCTCTTGATTTGGATTTTTAATCATTATCTCGAACACCCAGTAATTAAAAATAACAAAATTAAATAATGAGACATAATAAAAATATCTTTACACTATTCATATACAATTTCTCTTATAAGAGCACGCTTTGCTCAAAAGTTAGAGCATCATAATTGTAATGCGATGGTCATTGGTTCGACTTCAATAGCTTGCTTTTCTCTATTTATTTTAATTTATTTTTTATTTTTACATGATTAATACTAATCAATAATAATAACTAATGGAAGTTTTATTTAGAATAGATAAATATTAATGAATAAAAGAATCAATAATGTAATATTAATGAATAAAAATAATAACTACTGAAATTGTTATTTAGAGTAAATATTAACAAAGAAATAAAAAAATAACTAATGAAAAATGCCAGTTCGTTTGAATTTAGAATACTGACTAAACTTCACTTTGTTATGAATTCCTAATGTTGTCAAATAAAATGTATTATTAATCAATTCAAAAGATCCAATATTTTGACAAAACGTAATTCTTTTATTTTGAAATCCTAATTTGAAATGACCCTTTCGGTCATTCATTGGAAAGAGGAAATTTCTTCAAATTTCAGCAATTGAGACATCCGAAAACAATATAAGAAAGACTCATATATTTATCCATCAACATTACAAGTAAATACTAAGTAAGAGATTCTTTGTAACTATAACACAACTAAAAGAAAATTTGTTCCTAGTTATATTCAGAGATATTTCTCTCAGCAATTATCTAACAAATGAACATATTTCAAGACAGAGAACCCCTTTGATCGAAATAAAAATTCAATCACGATGTTATTTTTTTGTTCCTAAATGGGTTTTTTAGTTATTTTTGGGTTTGTGCTTTACTTCGAGTAAAGCTTTGCCAGATTTTTATTTGCACATATAGGGCAAATGCCTTGAATACCGACCTTTTTGCCACAACTTTTTTTTTTTGCAATTCCTTACACGTCTTCCACCAACGATTGATTATGGACCAGTTTGAAATTACTCTTATTTATAACATTATAGTGAAATTCCTAGAAAGAAATTGTTGTTGGGAAGGTTATAGTAGAGACAAGTGATATTTTAGTTAATAAATTAACGCCTCAAATGACGAAAGAATGTGGTTGGCAGTATACTTTGGATCAAAATCAGGGGATGTACTGCCCGATCGTTTCTACCAACTTTTTGCCCCAATTTATATTCTTTTTATAATTAAAATTTCAAATTCAAAATAAAATTAACATTCTTTTTTATATTTTATATATTCAAATTCAATATTTTTATATATTAAATTTAACTATTATGCAGAAATTTTCTTTTCAATAAATTAAAAAACCTATGTTACTAATCCGTTGCGTAACTTGGTCTTCCAATTCATCCAATCATTCTGTTCTTTCTCAATCATCCATTAAACTTAAAGTAATATTATTCCTAGAATACATTATTCTACTCAAATTACTCGAATCCAATATAATTTAGAAATTGTATTCAATAACTTAATTCAATTCAATTTGAATGGTTAAATTCAAAAGTCTTTGCAGAAAGATCCATAAAAATATTGATACAATTTGATTTCTCAACTCACTTGGTAGTCCTTCTAAAGCCCACATCTGTCCCATATTACGTATGAAAGGGGAAATGAAAAGAAATATAAAATTTCATTTTCAATTTATCAAAAGAAAGAAAAAAATTGGGTCATAAAAATGTTCTTTATAAAAGAAATAATAAACAAACTTTCACAATCAAAAAGAAATCCAATTCTATTATTTCGATTTAGAAACATATATGACTTGAATAAAACTAAAACTAAAAAAGAACAAGAGTTGACAATCAAGAATTAGATAATTCATAAAATTTATGGCCAAATTGTATCTATAGAGTGGACAAATTATTCACTAACAAGGATTGAAAATCCTGTATTTTACATATCCATATAATTGAGTCCTTGGGTTTTTTAAATGGTGTATGAAGAACTGCTTCGAATTATTACTATTTGACCAGGACCTGTTTTAAAAAAAAAGTTAAGGGATTTTGAATTGTTTATGTACTCTACGGATAGAGGAATACATACAGTTGAACACAGTAAAATAAGAAAATGAAAGATTTATTTGAAATTGTTCGTTTGGAAATTTCCTGAAAAGCTAATCATAGGTTCTTCTCTCCATCGAAACAATAGGGCCATTATACTCATTACTAAACTTGTTGAAGAGATGAAATATAACCAAGGTATACTTTTGTTATCAGAGGTTGAGTGGATAAAAGAAGAATTAGACAAAAAATTAGAATACATTCAGGGAAAATTTGCTATTCTATCTAAGACTTTCTCAGTTATAAGTCTAAGTTAAGGAAAAAAATTTAATTGCTTTTCAGTTGTATCTGTTGCAACTTCGAATTTGAGTATAACTTTATCTTTATTCCACCGTTCATGCCTAATTTATACATTCCATATCCACATATGGAGTTAGATACAATTTTATGTGATTATGTAACCTGTAAAAAAAATAAAAAAATTTCCATCATTGTTAGATCAATCCATATAATTGGATGAAGAACGATCCAATGTACCTTGCAGCTTGTATAGTTTGTTGACCATACTTCATGAGATCAATTAGCATGGGGAATATATCGTAAATAGTTATGAAAAATTTATATTTGATTCTTTCTCTTGGTTGAGACGTCTGGAAATGACACACAATGCGAGCCACGGTGTAACTCTGAGGAGACTCCCCCCAGTCATACCCACGACTGGGGGAGTCACACCTTAACTCTTAAGATTATCAATTTATGATAAAAGTAACTTAATATTAATTAATAACATAATCAAACAAAAAGAGTTAAGGAGTAAAAGAAAGGAAAACAAATTTATGATAAAAGTAACTTAAAGAAAGGAAAAGTAATATATAGTAGTTTCAAAAACCAATCTTGCCGAAATCCACTCTTCAAGACATTTCTTAAAAATTTCAGTAAGTCTTTTTTTTCAATAAGGTGAAGAGGAACTTGTTGTAATAATTTATTTTTTCACGAGTAAAAATTACCTCTTTTTCCAATCTTTTTCTAAGAAGAAGAGTAACCATACTCACAAAAGAATTTACAAATTCAGAAGACCTTATTGGGTTTGGGGTCAAACTAGCTATTAAAAATAAGAAATTGTCATTATTAATTACTAGTTATTGTGTATTGATTGATCAATATGTGGTTGACCTATGTAGTAACTGTTGGAACATTAATATTACCCTTGAGAAAGATTGTATTGGTTGATCAATGTGTGGTTTACATATGTACTAACTGTGGTTGATTGTAACACATTGGTTGACCAATGCAGAATCAATATTGCTACAAAGTCTTAGTACACACCTTTAACTTATATTTTTCTACCATTAAGCTATATAAATCTACTAATACACCTAAAATCATTATTCTAACGTCGTTAAATGGGTAAACTTAATCTTTCTAACTCAAAATTGAGTTAAAGCACTTCTTTAAATGTAGCCAAATGTATGTTTTAAGGATCTTCCTTTTCTTTAAAATCAAAACCTTAATTCCTTTTAGTGACTAAAAAGACTCATGCAATGAGCTAAAATAATGATGTGATTATGTATAAAAAGCCTTTAAAATATCAAAGTGATTAACTAGGAAGTATAATAAACATTAAGTATTCATTTATAACTTTGTTATGCTTGTTCTTTCTTAGTCTTGATTTTGTTCTTCAATTGAATAAGTTGAACTTCAACTTTTCTCTAGTGACTTAATGAGATGTATCTGGATTTATGGATAACCACTATTGCTCTTATATTGCTTTCATAAGAAATAAATTCATTAGTGATACTTATATTTTGTTATCGTCAAAATATAAATTATAATCACCATTAATTTAACACTTGTAATGCTTTGTAGAATCATTCAGTCTGATTTAATGTCTTGGCTTCCAATTGACAATTAGTTGTGAAATAATTAGTCTAAATTTGGAGGCTATTTCAACAAAATAACTGAGAGGACATAAAACATATGCTGAAAACAAACAAATAAACAAAAATCATCCTTATTCACTAAACGCATTGCAAAATTATTTGCATTACTAGGTGCTTGTACATAAGATGCAGACATTACTAGGTGCTTATTGATTTCTTAAAACACAGCAAAAGGAGAGTGGATGGTTGCTAAAATTAGGATACGAGGAGAAAAGAACCTTTCTAAGATAATCAAAAAATCATTGATTAAAGCAAATATCAAATTCTACACAGGGGAAATTACATAAATAGGCCTTTATTTTCTTGGAAAAATAAGAATATCAAACATTCACTTATCTTGTTGAACTGAACAACTACAATTTCCTTCAATCACAGAGTGAACCTCCAAAATAGATACGGCCACAGATTTAACCCATCAACATTTCTAAAGCTACAACTAATGAAGCCAAAATTGTATCACACCATATTGAAGATTAAGGAGATCCCATATAAAAGATATACATCCCTCATCTGCCAATTTAACCTTTCAATTTGTCATATCCTAGTCCTTCTCCTTCAACATATTAATTTCAGAACATATTAATTTTAGGCAAAGAAAAGTCACATGTAAGTCACAATTGTGACTTTTCTTTGTTTAACATGTTCGTAAAAGAAAGTCACTTAGCTTGCACAGCTGTGGCTTAGCTTGCACGGTTGTGCAAGTGTAAGAAATTTGTATCTGTCTAATATCTGTCTAATTGAAAATCCTAATGTTGATTCTCCGACGTCGTCGCAGCAAGATATGGTCACCAAAGAACGAGAAAAAAAATGTCAAGCTCATTAAAGCACTAGTCAATTAAAAAACAGAGTTTGTTTGTTTATTTACTATTAGTCTCTTTATCTATGGTTTCTTTAAATGCATTTTTGGTTTGGGGTGGAAGTCAAAATTTTGTGAGTTGAATACTAATTAATATCTGTATAATTGAAAATCAAGAGATTACCAATTAAACATCCACATCGATAGAATAATTTTACTTAGGTTGTTATATTCTTCAAAATTCGGGAAATAATTTTCTCATTTACGACCTTGAAAACACATATAAATTTACAATATCAACTTTTCGTAAATCACTATCAATGCTTCATAGTCATCCATTCTCCATCGTCACCATAATTATGTGATAAAATTATAGAAGGCAATATTAGAGAATGTATTCATCACTCAATTTGTGAAGCTCAATAATGCAATTCTCTGAAAATATCGCATAATTTGATGTGGTTGAAATTAGGAAAATCTGGGTATTACAAGATGTAGGAAGGTGGTGAAGAGAGACGAGGTGGTGAGAGGGTTACTTTTGTAGTGTTGAAAAGAAGACAACAGAGGACGTCTGTTGGGTCGGCTAAGCCATGAATTTTGGAAGAGTAACAGAGTGTTTAAAATTTAAGAAAAAACGGTGATGTATTTCGATTATACGGAATAACATAGAATAATACTAGACAGAAGCTCTAGACGTGACGAGGATTTGTGTCTATGGTTGTCCTTTGATTTTTACCCTTCTTGTAACCAAAATCTCTGTTGGTTCATGGAGGGGTTGGTTGTCGATAGCTGAGGAAGTGGAATCGATTGAGTCAGTGGTGTGCTTAGGCCATATGCAACCCATTCTTCCAAAATAGAGTGAAGTTTCCTCCATTTTAGAGATGCTACAGTGTTTTTCACTCCAATCCACAACT